>CANNZV010003187.1:0-34038 GCA_947561585.1 Caprella mutica | reverse complement strand
GTCTGTTTTAGTCATATAAAAATACATTGAAACTCCTGAGTTATTAAATTTTTGTTTCTTCATTTCTCAGAGCCACTTCATAGCTCATGGACACTGATTGTTTTCTATGATTGAAATCTTGGAGAAAATTACGGTCTTTGAGTGAGAACTAGGATGAAATTCATGACGTATATCGTTTTCTATAATTGGAACAAATTTGAAAATACTTCATAACTCCGCGGTGCATTTCATAACTCAGGTCCTTCATTACTCGAGTGAACTAATTACTCACCTATATATACTAAGTGAGAGTTAATCTATGGTCAAATTTTAATTAATTCATTGAAATTTCATCACGGAGCTTTCATCTTTATTTAGTTAAGTCGTGGCCTCAAAACATTTTCTTTTATTTGAACTCATAGAGAATGAAAATTTCAAGGAGTTACAATTTTATAAAATTTGACCATCTTATTATGTACAATTTGTAATAAGAATAAGTTGTGATTTTGGTTATAAAAGCAGTGTTTGTCTATATAGTAATATTCACTTAAAAATATCTCAAAGTATATCCAAGTCGTTTAATATCAATTTTTTTGGGTAAAATGCATCCACAGTGGCACGTGACCGCAGAATGTCTGGATCGATACCCGGACACATCACGGGGTACGGTCAAGAGCCCCCCCGGTCATGAGCCCCCCCGGTCACGAGCCCCCCGGTCACGAGCCCCCCGGTCATGAGCCCCCCCTCCATGTTTTTTAATCCTTATTTACCTAGTTAAAACAAATGAAGAACTACTTAGATAGAAATAACTGAGAGTTGCTGATGTAGTTTGTTGTATCCGCTAGATTGTTGTACTGCACACTTCATGATTGTTTAATGACCTGACAGGGGGGTTCGTGGGGCGGCACGCCCCCCGATATACATATAGTTTATGTCTAATCAGTAATGAACTACAAAAGTGTCAATAAGGATTAAATAATATAGGTAAATAAGGATTTAAAAACAAACAGGGGGGCTCGTGACCGGGGGGGCTCATGACCGGGGGGGCTCTTGACCGGGGGGGGCTTATGACCTAGGGGGGCTCATGACCGGGGGGGATCTTGACCAGGGGGGCTTATGACCGGGGGGGGGGGGGCTCTTGACCGGGGGGGCTTATGACCTACACCCTTTGTATTTGTTTACATAGTTGTTGAAGACCGGAATCAAGTTCACCGTTAATGAGTTTGCAACTTAGTATACTCATAGTAAACACCTTCTCTGTAGTGTGGTATACCTACTTTTCTATCTATTTACTATGCTTTCGATGTAGGTACTTTTCGCCCATCTCTGTGTCTGCTGCTGTTTTTAAAAGGTCCCCCTCCCCACTATATTTTTTTAGTACTCTATTTATTAGGATTAAAGTTGCTTGTTATAAAACTACAAACCATTTCAAATTTAGTTCTATATTTTTATTATAATATGTACCTAATATAAGTATAAGTTATTCTTTGTAAATAATTACTTCTATCTCATCTGAAATTCAAGCAAAGAAAAAGAATTACCAATTGCCGACAAATTCAAAACAATCACAAAATCTTTCGAAGCTTTTAGACTTCAGTGCAGCAGATAAGAGTCTTCAGGACCCGAGTCTTCACTAAACTGATACAAGAAAGAGAAAACTATTCAGTGTTTTAAATGGTTAGTTAACTTACATATACAGTTTTCTTAATAACATTAGGAATATTAACCCTAGAATTAAATATTTAAGTACCTAATTGCCATCAAATTTACGATATAAATATCGTTTTTACACTTTCTCTTCTATTTAATATTTGAAAGCACTAAATTCCACTGACTTTTTGAATAAGCTTTGAAAATTACCATAAATTTCCAGTCATTTGGATGATCCACCAACATTTTACCCATTTTTCCACCAAAAATTAATGGTAACACTAACATAGGAATAAATAGGGTCACGCAGGTAAATTGCAATTTGCGGCCCTTTAATTTTGGTCCTCTCAAGAGAGTCTCTAAAACATTCTGAACTGAAATTACATTAAAAAGTTGCATAGCTATCAAAAGAACTAAAGAAGTGCAGTGCATACTATAATTTATTAATTTAAGTTTTTAATGTGTGGTTTGAAGCTAGTTAGGGCCTAGGCTAGGGTCACGCAGGTAAATTGAGGCCCACTCTCAAACTGCGGCCTCTAACAACATAGTTAGAGCATCATAGTTACAATTACAAAACACACGTCAAAACTTTAATTAATAAGTTATAGCATGCACTCCATGTATAAGAGTATGTCGTCGTCAATTAAAGCCAATTAATTGGCTTACATTTGAGAGGTCAAATCTCAGATATGTCTAATTGGCTTCAAATTTTGAATTAATTCCTATGTTCCCATGTTAATTTCCATGTTTTCAAGTGTGGCAGGAAAGTCGCCAGTTTAGTGAGAAAATGAATACAGGTTGCCACATTCAAGATACTTTAAAAGAAGAAATTTGACTTCCTAGTGAAGATTTTACACTTGTAAACATCCATATGCTTCATGTTTGTCAAACATGTGTATGTTTGATGCATGTGTATCTCATGAGACTATTTTATGAGTGATTCACTTGTTATTTACAGGTTTCTCAACTCATTCTACGGTTCTACCCTTCAAAAGTCGCCAATTTACTGGCGACTTTGTCCATACTTTGAAACATGGGAACTTAATTTTGGCTTGAAATCTTCAAAATATGAGCCAAATTGGCTTGGCTCAGAATTTTAGTGAAATTTTGGTTCAAAAATTGGCTTACAATTTTCAAGCCTCTGAAACATCAACAAACATGGAATAGAGGATTTTTTGAAAAACAGTTTACTAGTTCCTTCAGTCTGGGTATTAAGTAGAAAATTGTCGCCGGATAATTCAGGACTAAGGAGACTAATTTCGTGGCCTCATTACCTGCCAAGTGCCAAGTAATAAAGCATGTCCAAACTCGCTATTTTAATGGTGAGTTTGTGACAGTTATTTTGAGCCCCTCAATTACAAATGGCGAGTTTTATCTACTTTTCTCCTATGCTACAATGTTATTTTGGAGAGAATTTATGAAAATTTGATCATTTTGGAGAGGATTTGATGAATTTTGGAGAGAGCTGGAGTGACAAATGGCGAGTTTATGAGACATACTATTTTACTTGGATTACCTGTCTGCAGAATATGGGAGATATTTGGGATATTCTCTCTGAACAATTTTGAATTATTTCATATATTTACATTAATTTTGCTACAAACATTTCTCAATTAATCCCTTTATTTACATTCATTTTGCTACAAACAGAATAAGAGATCTCTAATCTCTGTGAACACATTAGTGCATTACCAGTTTCTGCAGACTGGGGCCTCAATAGCCAGGGTGGAAAAATAACTCTCTTCTGATTGACTAGTAGTCTAGTAACTACTAGTGTTAGAGATTCAGAATCAATTATTATGTGAGAACTCATCCTAAAGACAACTCTGCAGAAACTACACATTATTTCTTTAATTATTTTAAGGGAATGGTTTCCGGTATTTTCCATTTTTTTCGGTTTTTTTTTTTTTAATTTAGTTACCCTGCAAATCTACCAAAGAAAACTCATAAAAAATTCCATTCACCTAGTACGTTTGTACGTGTGTCAAACGCGCTTCTCAGTTTGGGGGTTAGGGAGTTATTCTCTTATAGAGAGTGGGTTTCACCCACTAACAATCTCTGTGCGCGCTCGTTTTGCTCTTCAGTTATAACTCTGACGCTCTTGAGTGCAGATGTTTTGAAATTGTTCTGTACAAAGGGCTACAGCTGAAGGGGTTGTTCCTGTTTCTCATTTGCAGAAGAAACTCTATCTAAACCAGATTCCAAATGCTGCCCGCGCGGGGATTCTAAATATCTATTTAGAGCTAACATCTCCATCTTTGCTTCATAAATGTTTGGGAGGGAAGACCCAGAATCCTAACGAGAGTATTCATTCCAAATTGTGGCGCCTGTGTTTGAAGGTCAAGTTCTGCAGTAAAGATAGAGCTGTGTTTGCAGCAATCTATTCTGCGCTCAATCACAATTTTGGAAGTGTTCTGGGCTCTTTGTTGGTGAAGATGCGTCCTCCCCCTCAAACAGTTATGAATCGTATTCAGTTGCTTCGACCAGCACTGATTGATACTCCCAGACGTAAGCGTAAGAGATCTTCAGTTGCGACTGCTGATCCAGCATACGCCCCTGGAGAGTTTTGAGGTTGTTTTGAGGTCGTTTGTTGTTTTTGTGTTCTTTCTGTGTTGTTTTTTTGCCTCCCATTTATGGTTGAAGGCTTCGTCGCTGCCTGGGTTGACCCCCGAAGCGACCTGATGAGTCTTCTTGGCTGGGACGAAAAGCATATATTTTTTTTTTAAATTTAAAAAATTTATTGAAAAATATTTTTCTTCCTCCATTATCTCAGTACCATTTTTTCTCAAATTCTCCACGTTCAAAAGTATAGAACTTTTTGGGGGTTGGTGCTACAGAAAAATGTATAAGAGCTAATATGTTCAGACCGAAATTCCTAAGGTCGTGGTGAAGCCCTTTTCCTATAACTTTTTCTATAAACTTAATTTTTTTTGAAAAACAAAAAAAAAAAAAAAATATATAATTTTTTTTAAAATTCAAATAAAAAATTTTTCAGATAGAAATTCAAAAAAAAAGCTGCACCACGACCTTAGGATAGTAGTAGAGAACATATTAGCTTCAATAAATTTTTCTGTAGCACCAACCCCCAAGCCGTTCTATAGTTTCCCGGGGGGGGGGTCGAAAAAGAAGGTTTTTCGACCCCCACGGGGGAGGGGGGCCCCAAAATGAAAAAATCTCAAAAGAGAGCATATGATTTCTTTTCACTTTACACCTTATGTTAAAATCTCAGCTCAATCGGACAAGTATTATTGGTACATCCTAAATACCGGAAACCATCCCCTTAACTAAGTAAAAAATCAGTTATCTATTTCATACTATTTGAAAAAATTGAACTCTGCATGCTATACATATCAATACTAAGCTGGGTTAATAAGAATTATTTTCATTAATAAACTCCGCAGTTGAGTATTCATTAGTAAAGGGCCTTTTAGATGTGATACATTTTGTATCACCAACATTGTATATATACAAGTGTCGCACAAATGTTTCTGTATATGGCAAGCAATCTGTTTAGATGAGAATTCGGTGCCAGGCAACTTTGGTGTCGCACAGGCAACTGAATATAGTTTGAATTACTTGCTATTGGCTATATCAAATGATTTGAGGATATGAACTTTGAGAGATAACTTCAGTAGGTAGATTTACTTGGATTCAAAATGAAGAGATCAATCATAATTTAGAACACAGATCTTTATGACTTTTAAATATTAAATCATAATATAATAAACGCAATTCAATAATAAATTATTAGGACGCCGAAACAACAATTTATTCCATTTATAGATCGTTGGTTGTATTTCATATAATTATGAATTAGATTGTAAAAGATATTTTTACTTATATAAAAAATGATAGATCTGTATGTGGTGCGTAGGGAGATGTATGTGTGTCTGTAGCAGTGACGCACTCATCTCCCTCTGACAGCCAATAAAACACTGAGGATATCTGTAAACATTTATTGCAGCATTGATGCGCGACACCAACTCGTTCTGAGCGAATCAAGAAATGTCGCAGAGAAATTATGGCTGATGCTCCCGGGCAACAGTTCTTAAACAAGTTGTTGCGCAACAATGTGAAAATGTTTCACATCTCAAAGACCCTTAACTCTGTTTGAATTTGAGTTTTCCACTCTGGCTCAATAGTTGCCGGATAAACTTCACAACTTCATGCATCTTTTGCAGACTAGTAACTTATTATAAATCTTTCAAACTTTTCTTATGAATATGATTAAAAACTTTCAATAATATGTAGTATGCTACTCAATTTTATTTCACTTATCCAATTGGATATATCATATATAGTTTTGCAGCCTGTTTGCAGTTTCTCTCTCATGGCTCAGATATGATGTTTCCCAGTCCCACCGCTCTTGCCTGTTGGTGAAATGGTGGCTCTTGGACAACAACTAATGCAATCTGGGGTGTCAATGTTGTGGCCTTAACGGCTTAACCCAGTCTGCTAGACCCAGATTGTATTTGATGGTAAATTCAAATAATATGTCTGCAGATATTTGATTTCTCTAATAAAAAAATTCCTGCAATTTTGAAGGATATTTAGCTATTAATCCCTATATTACCATTAATTTTTGGAAGGGAAACTGGAAAAGTGTTGGAGGACTAGACAAATTGATGAAAAATATTGGCAGTTATTTCTCAGATTTTTGAAAAAGTCAGGAGTTCAGTGCACTAAATACAAACTGGTACTAGACTGCTGCCTGCAGAGTAATATTCCAGTGAACTATAGCTATATGGTAATTTCAAAATTTTATGTACTAATAATCCTTTATTTCCTGTTAGTCCTTTATTTTCATATATTTTGCTAACAACTGGAGAGTAAGTAGACAGTTTAATGGAAAGCACTTTCAACAGTTTGGGTCTTACTTTCACACAAGTCATATCTCCAGTCTGAATAGAAGGTCTCCACAGACTCAGGATTTTTTACAGAAATTGGGATTTGTGCTCGGCAAATAGCTAACATGTGAACATAGGAATTGAATAGGACTTTGGCCTTGGCGCAAGATTAATCCACAAATCCTGCTGTACTTTTCAGACTGGGTCATGTGAAAGTCTAAATTTATATTTGCATAGCTACTTGGTGATTTTATTGTTTTGATTTCTTGACAAGCTAAAGGCCTAAAACTAATTAATCTTATGCTTACAACTTGATATCATTCCATGCTACTATTTATTGCCATTAACTTGTTTACTAATTTACAGATCATCTGAATGCTGTTTTCTTGGAAGTTGAAGACACAGACAGCGTTCCTTTACTTCTGCAGTGTGCCAGCATTCATTCCATGTTTCAAGTGTGGACAAAGTTGGCAATTGGCTAGAGACTTTCTAAGAAGAAAATTCAAATATAGTATCTCACTAGTGACTTTGGACCTTAGTTTCAAAGTCGCTAGTCTGATGACACTTGTCTCAAGGATGCACGTGTATAAGACATGATTTATGTTTTCAAAATCAGTTGAAACATCAGTGAGCAAAATTTCATCCTATGGGTCCCAAAAACTGTCGAAATTTGATTATGTATTGTCTCTTTTTCATTTTTACCATGTTTATCATTTTTTTAATGCTACCTGCAGTTTTAGAGGATAGCACTAGGGTTATGCTCTTCAATTACTAGGTCTGGTGTGTAAATATAATCCTTAATATATCTAATAATATTAATTATTTATAATAAATGATATAATATCCATATTTATAGACACTTTTAAAACAAGCTATAACTTGCTTTGTATTTCAGAATTTTGCTTTAATAGATGAGCATATTACTTTAATTCTGAATAGTTTAAAAGCTAAAAAAATGTCATCCGAACCAATAATAACGCCTATCCTAAAATCTTCTCACATTCCAAGAATCCCCAAAAGGATGTCCGTCACATTCTCTAAGGTAATTTTGCTGTATTCTATTTGTATAATAGCTATATACTTATAAATATCTCACTTTTCTCGATATTTCTTCAGATCTTACTATATTTATAATTTTGTTCAACTTTCCATTTCGCAGGATATTGTTCACCCAGGTAGCACCGTAGAAAACACACCAAATGAAGATAGAGACTCGTCTTCTCCTTACAATCTATCAGCTTCAGATGTTCCTTTTGGCAGGGCTAAAATGACTCCTTTCGGTCTGAGTTATACTCCAATTTCCCCTTCAAAAGTTGCAAAATTTGTGGAAATGCCTCTAAAACCTGGCCTAAAGTTAGAGAACAAGAATAGCTCAAAACGTCCTGAAATGATATCTATTAGAAAGGCTCAGGACAGTCCTTATAATATTGTAGTAGGTTTTGAAATCCTGCTTAATACTTCCTTAAATTATTTTACTGATTAGAGAATCCTGACTATTTATTGTTTAATTAAATTTATTAAAGTTATCTTTTTTTAGATTATTGGTGATCACGTACATTCCAAAAGTATCAAGAATGAGTTGGAAAGGCAGAAAGAAGTCAAAGTTGATGTGTAAGTACCTAAGCTCATTTATTAGCTTAATTAAATTTAAACTTTTATGTAGATGGCTCTATAATATAATCAGATATATAATTGAAATAACATGCTTTTCAAATGACTAATAACACATGCAAAAATGATATCATAGAAATACTTTCATTGAGATGTTAATGATATTTAGGAATAACAATAAAAAATATCTATATTTTTCTGTAGCTACTTTTTATTCAACAATTATTTATGCTTACAAATATGCTACTCAATGCAATATTAGCTATAAATAATGCGTTTGATACTGAAACTGCTATATCCAAAAAATAAATTCAACATACAGGAATTGTTTCACCTTGTTTGAATCTTTAAGGTTCAAACCACTCACACGAGTGGTTTTCCCATACCGCTGTAAAAAAAAAGCTGCATGAAGAAAACAGCCAAATATTAGCGGACATACAAAATGTATAGTTCTATTCACATGTGGCATTTCTGAAGAAGGGTATAAATTTTATACCTGATGCCCAGCGTTTGATTTCTAAAATCTCGGTATAAACTTCATGCTGATGTTTTAGCTTACCATTGTGTTCAATGTAGTCTTTCACACTAGGCATGAAATATCATGCCGCTAACTAGATTAGCACAGACAAATAAGTTGATTTTCCAATTTTACGAGGATTTGAGAAGTCTAGAGAGAGATTGAAATAATCAAGTGAATGAATAATTTTAATCTTTATATAAAATTTGTAATTAATCACCCACTTGATTATTATATCATATGTATATATGTTATTTATATACCAATTTGAATATTTGTTATCTGTCAAAAGAATCTAGCTTATATTTAAAAAAGCATTAGCGATATGTAGTAGAATGATTGAAACCTCACGTACTTTCCATGTTATTACTTGCCAATAGTCACTAGATAATTAAGATTACTGTAAATAAATAAACGCAGTGTGTGAAAAATTGGGTGATTTCTTCATGCAGCTTTTATTTTGCAGCTGTATGAGAAAGCCACTCGTGTGAAAGGGGCTCTAGGGCAATGTCACACGAACGTTTTTCACACCGCTTCCTCAGCATTTTTAACTCTGAGGAAATTATTATTAAATCCATATCATATGTATAAACCCATATCATATGTATCCACGTTACGCAACGCATGTGACATGGCCCTTAACACTTTCATCGCATTGTGCGCCACATGTGGTACATTGCTAACTTGCTCAACCGGCATCGTGTAGCACCAGTGGTAGACAAAAACACTTATTTGTTATTTATTAAAATTGATTTTTCTCCAACATATATTGAATACTGTATAAGACCAGTGTTGGAAAAGTAAGGAATAAAAATTGCAATATATAATTTGTAAAAATATATTAGCTACATTTTTAAGGCTAGAAATCTCAGAAAAATATGTTAAAAATCAAATAAAACAACTGTACATGAATGCAAATAAAATAAAGATGCAGGTACGGCATCACCGTCATAGCTAGAGTTGTGGTGAAAGTGTTAATCAAATAAGTGCATTTTCTATTGTACATTATGTATATAGTTCATATAAGCAACTATTCGTTATATCCTCTTCAGGTCCATCACTGATCATCCCACCCAGACTTCAGTCAGTGAGGGTGACTTCTACCTTATAGTTTTACCTCTGGAGATGGTTGGCAGGTAAGAAAAATGATTAGTAATCTATCAACCCCATTAATAATTATCTACCTAATATTTATTCTTCTGTCTGTGGTCTGTCATGCTTAATCATATTAAAAAATTTACCTTAAAATGTTACCAGGTTTTAGCATGAATATATTATTAAAAATCCACAGTGTTAGTTTTTTATGAACTCTTTACAGCTTCAGAGACATGTTGGTTTTCTGAACCAATTGCTTCTTATAACCTCATCTGAATAATAATATTGTTGTTTATTGTAGTTACCGTGAAATAATCACCACAAAAGATTGTCTCCGTTTACTAGCTACATCTACGAATGGTAATAACATCTAGACAGGTCTCACAATTATTACCACTTTTATAAAAGCAGGACTTAATAAAAGCAACACCTACCTGTAGCTATAACTTGTTTAAATACTCCAGGTTTCTAAGTTATCATTTTAATAACAGATAGAATGTGTCCGATGTTTATTGATCACCCTGTAGAATCAACAACAGGTCTTGTACTAACAGTTTGTTAAAAATGATTAATTTACTAAATTATACCCCATGATTTACCAAATAATCATTTACCTGTGACTGTTTTTATTTTTACTTTAATTATTAGAGTATGTCAATACCTAAAAATACTGTCTTTCAGCCTTCAATTTCTGAAGAAGAAAAAAAAAACCTGTAAAAAATTCCTCTGAATAATATTTAATGTTATGTTTATTGCTCGAAGGTTATGAAAGTTGTAACTACCTAATAAATCAACTGAAAACTTGTTTATTGCACTAACAACCAAATTTGTGTAACCAGTTGTAACTATGTAAGAATTACTCGGTTTTGAATTAGTTAGCTATCCCTTTATTAAGGATGAATAAAAAGTCTGAACTATTAGACATAAAAAAAACATTTAAATTATAAAATATAATCTTCAGCTACCTATTTGATTATCTGCTCAGTGAAATAAAAGAACAATGAAATATCTTTACCTACAAAATATATCCAATACCAAATAAATTTTTTTGGCAGATTATGAGCAAAGTAAATGGCAGATTATGAGCAAAATAAATAGCAAATATGTGTAGTGATTTACTTGGAGTAAGACTTCAATTAAAAAAGAGATGAGCTCCATGCATTTTCTTTCATAATTCTATTTGAAAAAATCTCGAATTTTTCAGTATCACTAAACATATTTACTAGTGATCATAAAGCAAAACATTTCCTTCGGTTTGTTTGTGTATATAGTTATTTGAGGTTCACTTATATAGTTGAAGAAGAAATTTGATAATTTTATAAAGATACGATCAGTCACTTTTAAAAGGAGTGTTTAGGTGTTTTTGTGATATGCCCTGCAGTAGCTTTAGCTATCTAGTTTTAAAGCAGGGTAAAAAGGAATTTCAAAATTGCTACCTAGCTAAAATCATTGTATGATTTATAATATCTATGGGATGTTTAATTAATATCATAAGCTGTGAAGAAATGACTGCTTTTTTAAATTTGTTTTTGTTATTTGATAATTTAAATTGAAAGGTTAATCATACATAAGCTAGGTTTTTCCAATTTATAAATAAAGAAAAATTGTTCTCCCTCTGATATAAGTTAATTTATGTTGTTTAAAAAAAGAGAGATGGTACTGTATCATATTAAATATTTTTGATGATTTAATTGCTGACACACCCTGTTATTGCAATACACTTCCTATAACCTATATTTATCGAATTATGTTAGAAGATGACATAAATATCTTAAAATTTGTCCTATTGGAGACAAGTTTCATCCAAAGATACTGAAGAGAAGCTGATTTACAAATTCTTTCTATTAGCTAGATATTTTTTATTACTATTCAATAACATTCCTTTCAAATTAAAGATTAGTAACTTTTCTAAACATCATTTTTCGAATCTACTTTTTTTTGCCTATTTGTATTCAAAATTTTGAGAATATCTTTCCATTTAACATATAATTTATTTTTTGTTACCTATTTGTTATCTACCGCAGTTGCAACAAAGTACTTCAAGTTCTGACAGACCTGAGGGACTTGCGCAGCGACTACATGTTGCGCTGTGCATTGCTGTGTGTGTCCCTGCGTGTTGGTACTAACAACCACCTCACTGAAATGTTCAACCTCCACACTCTGGTGGTGCAGCATAAGCTACCTTACTATGTCTGGAACTTACAGGTTAGTAGTGACCAGGGGTGGAAACATATTGTATATTTCAGTACTGAAAGATGGAATCTTGATGCCTCGCCCATTTTCTTTTCGTTTTTTAAATTGCAGGGGATACTAAGTAATTATAATGAGGTGGTAGATTTTATTTAAGTACGTACAATCTTACATAATTTGCATATCAATATTGTTAAGATTTATATTTGCATTAATAGGAATTAATAATTGATATATGATTATATTTCTTTCATGTGAAAATAATTCACAATATAAACAAAAATTGGTTAAGTAACTCATAAAATCACAGGATAAATGGCAATAGCTTCCTAGCTTATTCAAAAAAGGATATTTTCAAAAATTCTTACTAGTGTTAGTGTCCCTAGAGGAACATATGAAAGATATAAAGAGAACTGATATAGATAAAAAGATCCAGAGGTAAAAAATTTAAACACCGGCACTGCTGTAACAATAAACAAGTATTATCCAAAAAAAAGCAATATAAACGGATAAAATTGAATATCAAGGTCTTTGCTAATATACTGTTCTTCAATTAGTTGACAATCCTCATCTATATTATCCATGTAATTTATACAGCAGTCATGGCTAAACATTCTAAATTTTCTTTGAAAGAAAATAAAGCACCGTTTCTCTCCTGGGCACGAGTGCTGCTCTCAGTGCCAAAAGAGCACTGAGTGCTACCCCTGGTATAGACATTGCTATGTCTGAAATGATGCTTGGTAATTTGACCCCATTGCTGGTGCTGTAATTTTACAGTATATTTAAATGAATTTGAATAATAAAATATAATTCGTATTGCAATATTACCTTACATACACGAAACCAAGTTCTAAATAACATCCAATTAGCAATATAATAATAGATTTAGATTTTATAGAAACTAACGAATTTACCCTAAAATCTTGTACTATCTGTACATAATATTGATACATGTATAATATATCTAAGAATCTAATTACCAGGGGTCAAATTAACGGGGGGGGGGGGAGGATGAAATTACTGGTCATGGTCTGGAACATTTGATTAATTTTTAAACATTACTATGTTGATATCCTTCACATTTATGAAAATATTTGTTTACATTTTTTGATAGAGTTTTGTTTCTGTTCAGACCCCCGGAAGTTTCCCCGTAATCGTTGAGCGTATTTTGGAGGAGGTGAAGAGTTGCCGGGGCTCTGCTCTACTATCGAGAGAATGTCTCACTTCTCTACTCTGTCCGTCTGACGGAGTTAGTTACTTCATGCAGCAGTTACTCGACAGGAGGACTTTCGATGACGAATAACCGTGAACTCCTGTACTGAAAGAGTTAAGATGTAGCCCATACTTGTACTGTAACGAGTTCTTTGGAAAAACAGTTAAATATAAAGGATATTACAGGTTAATCTTAAAACTAAATGGCTTTAAAATGTTTATTAACATCTTTAATTTTATTTACGATATGTAGTAGTCATTATTTAATATTTAGCTACCTTGATACATTGTTATACCTAATCATTGTCAGTTAAAAACAAACATGGCTGCTCACGGTTTTAACTGCTCAAGGGAACAATTTTTTATAAATGGATTTTTTTATAAGGGATTGAATGAATAAATAAAAAATAAATTTTGTAAATGACTAATGAATATAGTAAAATTGCATTATTAAATGTTCTGCATCTATTTTGCGTAAATATATTTTCTAAGTCTTTCTGTTTTGTTTTTTATAACATTTCCTCCAAAAATTTTATTTATTTGGTGTATGTTATAATTAGACATTGTTTTACCCATTGAAAATCTAGTTAGCTATTCTAAAAATTAAATTAGGTGTGAAAATTTAAATTGTTTTGAATTTCCGTAAATAGTTCTTTATAATTTTTCCTTTTGCGGTGAAGGTAAGCGCTCCACGAGTGCATGGCATCTAGTTTTCTATGGAGTGCGAGAGTTTAATATTTATTTTCTGTAGCTGTTTTTTAAAGGTTTCTATCAGTACGGGTAATGTTAATAATTTTGCTGTAAACTCCATACAATTTGAGGAATAAGACTACACTTAGGACCACTTGAAAATAAGATAACTTTTTTAACATGAAGATATTTAAGAAAAGAAATAGATATAGAAGGGTTATCGGATGGAGTAAATCGAGCCTCTTATGTTAGTTAAATGGGGTTATACGGATAATTCTAATCGTGTACCTCTAATTTTTGTTATACATATAAAGAAAGCAGAATTTTCATAGAAAACTAATTTTGTCAGCAATAGCTATATAGGTAGTAACACTATTTTTAATTTAAAAAACTTAATAAGCTCGAATAGGAAGATGGCTTCCAACAGTTGGCCATAAAATTCATTATTCAGCCCAGGTTTTACACTTCCTATCCAGATGATGAATGGAAATCTTTTACTTCGAAAGCTTTAAAAAAAATTCAACGTTGAGTTCAAATATCTCTTGATAAATGGATATGCCGTTGAGTTTGAATCTTTTCAATCAAACGAATTTTAAATGAAGTGGAAGTATTAGCCTTAACCATGAAAGACATTTTTACAATCCATTCTTTTAGTTGAAATGTAAGAATAAGGAATATAAAGATGAATCAGGGATGGGAAAATATGCTATTAAAATCATAGATCCCAAGAATATCATAGACGAAACGAAATGAAAAGGTATCGAATACTACCTATATATACCGCTGGTTTTGAACGATTCAATAGTGTTTAATCCGCACCGTCTATAATATTTTCCGTGATCTATGATTTTAAGAGCATATTGTCCCAGCCCTAAAGAGGATACTCAAAAAGTGGAGAATATTACTGAGAGCTCCAATGTTTTCAGTAACATGATGCCGGAAAAACAGCTATTAAATTAAAAGATGCTTCTACGCAGTATGCAATCTCACCTCAAAACTGGTTATTATAAAAACACTCTATGGGTAGAACACGTTTAAATTTGAATGCATCAAGTCAATGCATTCAAAATTACACGTGGTTTAATTTTCGTATCTTTAATAGACGATATTTTACTTTTTCGTAGAGAACCTAACTATAAATTCTCTGTATGTATTGTATCCCTTTGTTAATTGACTACCTATGTAGGGGACGTCTTATTAGTTCGACAGCTAAATCTTTCTATATCTTATTTCTTGTTTAATAAAAATTATAATTAAATATAGTATATTCTTAATTAATAACTAATCTAAAATATAAAATAATTTTATCTTTTTCTTACTTTATTTCTAATATTAATTCGAACGATGCAATCTCTCATTCTATTTAACCTTTTGATTTTGTATACGCTAGTTTGTTGTACTGCGCTTCTCATGATTATTTAAAAATCTGACAGGGGGGTTCGGCGACCGCACGCCCGCCGATATACATATATGATATATTTGATGTTAAATCAGTAACTGCAAAAGAGTCGGAGTTTTGGGGCATCGGACCAATGAATAGTAACCGACTACATATATATGTCCTCGATAACCTTCATTAATAATCAATAAATGCTTATCGGAGTACTATCAACTGATTACACAAGAGATCAGCGTCTATTTTCTTATCTTGTTATCATTACGTCTTTGATTAGCGCAAAGAGTGTCCGCTACTGAGAGTTACTTCAGATTACTAAACATTCAGTTCAGTTTTTAAAATACTTTATATAATAATGCCAATCGGGTAACTCTACCGCTCATCAGGTGCATTGCTGCTGGTTCGATACAAGTGCGAATTGCTAGGACCCTCCTATTGTATTCCCAAATACGGGAGAACCGGTATACCTAGTAAGACAAAGTGGCATCAATTATGCACCACAAAGTGAACTACGTGTATATCTTCTTATTGCTCCAAGCACATTCTTATGTTTGCCAATGAACAGGGTATGCCGTGTTAAAAAGTGAGGTTCTAATAACAAAAATATCATACTAAAGTAAGATACAATACTCTCGGAAATTTCTGTTTTAATAAGCGCCATCTGGATTTGAAAGCGGTAACTTATGCAACAACAACGCTTGGTCAATTTGGTGTTGATCAAAACATTGCACATCAAAGTTAATATAGGAAATATGGAATTAATTCAATCATCATACCTTCAACATACATATATATTTATAACTACTGCCTGAATACTGAAACTTTCAATGTCTTGATCAACACCAAAGGTTGTTTTTTCCCTATTTTTCGCTTTCAAATCCAGGTGGCGCCACAGCGCAGTTTTATCACACAAATTTACGATAATGGTGTATCTTACTGTAGTATAATATCTTTGCTAATATACTTCGATTTGTAATCCAAATTTCAGTGGTGTTTTTCACTTACTGGATTATTTCGAAATATTTTTTTTTCTGTAAGCACCATCATTGAGCAAGGTTGCGAACAATGATGCTTAGCTACCTAATTTGTTATGGCATTAATTTTAGGAACTCCCAAGGGCTCTATCCTGAAACCGTTTGGTGAATTGAAGAGGAGGAGTGACGTCTCTTGGGCCCCTAACTGTTGTAATTTGGATAAAGTTTATTCCTATTACGCTAGGGTTATGCTTTCAACTGCTATGTCTTAGATTTTGTCTCAGGTAGGCACGTAGGCTTCATTTTTTCTTCTATCCGCAACTGCAACAACCGTTGCATGTGTATATCTATGACATTAAATTAGTGTAACCTGTCTTTTAAAAAATATACACTTCATTTTCCTCTTTCATCTGCAAATGCAACAACTGGTGGTTGTGTATATCAGTATATGTATATCTACATTATATTTGTGTAACCTGTCTTTAAAAAAGATAACCTATTGCAGACAGTGATATTTTATCACTGTATTGATATTCGATTTAAATTGATCTTTCCATTACGCGTAGACAATTGTTACTCAATATATTTTGAGATATTTTTATGCTGATGTTTCACATAATAGTGAATATTCAAAAGCATGTGTATATTTTAACACAATTCTATATATATTTATTTAAAATAAATAAATATGTTCCAAATGATCGATATTTAACGTAGTGTTACGTAACAGTTAATCTGGCGACCGTCTACCTAGCTTTTTTTCTTTATTTTATATAGGTAGAATTTAAGGCCTCTAGGTACAATCTACGTTGAAAAACTGGTCCTCCCAATGAAACGAGTTATGCTTCAGAGGTTTCACAGTCTTTATTATAAACAACTAAACTTGAAGTATGGATAAATTGTTTAACATTTCATTTAGGCTTCATTTACTATCGCCTCTTCATTTTCCTCTCTGTCATTTAACTCAATTAATGTATATGTTTTCTCTTGTAATAAAAAAATCAACCAAATTGCCTGAAATTTGGTGGAACGATTGGTCATTATTCAAGAACCATTTGATGAACGTCAATGTGATTTATAAGCGGCTGTGAAGGTATGCGCTCTAGGAGCACCCGTTCTAGTTTACCTCTATATTAACCCCCAAATCAATTACCCGAGGGCCGGAAATTTCGGTCTTGGAATCATAAATGGCGTCTCAACATAAATGGCCATTATGTTTTATAATGTATCCGCTAGTTTGCTGTACTGCACACTTCATGATTGATTGATTAATGACCTGGCATGTTATCCGCTCGGAACTAGGACTTTTCCCCATCGGACTTTTCATCGACGGACTATTCCCCGCTGGACTTTTCCCCACCAGGACTATTTCCCGCCGGATTTTTCCCCGCCTAAACTATTCCCCGCCGAATAAGATGCAAGTATTTTGGGCTTAAGGTATAGTTTTGATAAAAACAAAACTATTTATCAATAGAAGACACATTTTATTGACAGACTTACACAGTAATACAGTCTGTTTCTTAACTGTTCTTCCTTTTGTGTCCATATTGGTTGTTTTGACTTTAAGACTGTACCTTTGTAAATTCAGATATAATTCAGGGAGGCTACAAAGTACAAACATTATGGCAATAGTAAGGGATTACTAACTAAATATGGCAAAGTACTCTAAACAGTAACCAAGACATTAACTTGACAGTAACGATTAGTTCTTTTATTCCTGCTCTATAGTTATACATATCGTGAATTTATTATTTGCAATCTATTTACTACTGGTTCAAATTTAAGCTTTTCCAGAACACTAATAAAGTTTATTGTAATTTATTTATTTGACAAATAATCAATATTGTCACTTTATTTAATTGTCTTAAAAAGATAGACTACAGAAATAATATACCTACTATAGATTTTTATTACACTCAATATTGGCATCTTAATTTTATATTATGCATATTTAATATTCATGCCTTAAATAGCTTACAATGGTTTAACCATTATTATAAGAATACATACGTAAGTTAGAGGGTAGAAATCCTTAAATATTGACTTTTCAATTAGTCAGGTTTGAGGACAATTTAGATATAATGTCGTAGGTACATTTTCCCTAAACTCTCAAATGAAAACTAATTATCGAAAGAATGGCTAATACAAAACGGGTTCAAGGAGTTGGTAGCAAAAATAATAGGTATCATGATGCTGTAAAAGTATATAATCATAATTGATTAAAAAAACAATGAAACATATAGTGGCATAATTTGGTCCATCATTGAGGACTTTTACTGTACCTAAATTATTTAAATTTATATTTCCTATTCAATGCTTCAGTATTCGTAACTTTTTATATTGGTAGAAGTAAATTTGGAAGCGTTACTGATATTGAATAATTTGGATAATTATTACCTACATATACAGGTAATATTGTAGAATAATGAATGAGACGAAAACAGAGTAACAACGATTCAAAAATACTTGACTTTAAATTATTGGCGGCGAAAAGTCCAGCGGGGAAAAGTCCGGCAGGGAATAGTCCGTTTCCCTATCCGCTCATAATTAATACACCACACATATAAGTATTCACAATTTAAACTTAATTGTTCTTTAATATAATTATTATAATAGGAGACCGAATTTCCTGAGAATGAATTTGCCGAGAACCCAAATACCTATATACCCATTAACCTCTATACTATATATATATATATACTCTATGCGTTAGCTTCTAGTTTGAAGGTCAATGTAAACAAATTGTGTCCAACAATTCAATCATCTGAATTCTTAATTTAAACATTATTTTCTTTTATAAGTATGGTAAAAACATTGTATTTGTTTGCATTTATTCCCGTGCATGAAGTTAAATTCTAAGATTTTTTTTCCTACTCGGGCAAGTTCCGAATAATCAACCGGTCCACATTTTCGATCAGGTTAGAAAAGAGTATTCTACTATTATTTCTATTTTAATTGGTATCAATTAAAATTAAAGTTAATTAATAATTGTTACAATTTTTTTATACATCATGCTAAATGTGGAACCAGTTAGTATAAGTTTATCACAAATTTGTTGTTTTTAAGTTTTCATTACGTAACAACTCCATGGAATATTTTATCCTATATCTTTAACCAAGCTTTTAAAACATGTTTATTTTTGCAGTGGCTACTCGGCAAGAGCAGACCTGTTTTGTAGGACTGGATTGGCTTTATGTACCCTAAGAGCTGTCCAAATTAATGGACTTTACTTACAGTCGTACGATATAGCTTTGGTTCTCAAAGTTTGGGTAAGTTCCAAATTATCGGTCAGTTCTACATCTTCGATCTTATAGGAAAAACCAATATAAAAATTATTATTTAATTTTTATTATATCGTTTTATATGACCGAAGATGTGGAACTGACCGACAATTTGGAACTTACTCTACACTGTACAGGTACACATTAAAATAGAGCTAATATATCATTATACACAAAAATGTACCTTTTAATAAGAGCAATACTAACTACCTTTACATTATGTTAGTTTTGCTTCTATTAAATAGGTTTTTATATTATTAACTTCATTTCTTCATTATTTATATACATCTTTTTTTTTCTCACTTTATGCTTCTTGAGGAGCATGATGTGTTCAAAATGAAGCAATTCAAGTTTTTTGTCTTTTATTTTTAACTGGTTATAGTTTGCGCTAACTTGAATTAATTGCTAATATTTATTATATTATATAGTGTGATTATTTAACACATGATATGAATGATAAATAAACACGAAATTCCTTGTATTTTGTTCGAGAGAAACATTTTAATTAATAGAAATGTTTTACACAGCCAAGAGTACAAACTAATTAAATGTAGAACAATCTAATTTGTGATAGTTTTACAGATAATAATATATAATATATTAAAAGTTCATGTTAGATCATCATAAGAAAAATATTATATTATAGTAGGCCTATTAATTATTTTTCACAAATATACAGTATTGTCAATGAACATAATTATTTCACAACTATTAGTGATAACTACTATAGTTATCTATTATGATAATTGTGTATTAATCATGATTTAAATTTTTGTGGTAACTATTATAATTACAATTTAAAATTTGATAAGTACTGGAATAATTAAACCTCGGGTTAAAATTAAATTTATTATTTGTATTTACTTAATAAAGGTTATAACATTTCATTAATACTATATCTTATATCTATATCTTATCAATTGATGTAGATAATCAGTAACATTAAATAACTGGTGTCTCATCAACATAGGTTTGAAATTTTCACTTTACCAATTAGGGTAAGTTCCAAGTTATCGGACGGTTCACAATTTCAATCATATGAGGAAAATTTAATTAATAATTAAAATAATTATATATTTTTCCTTATATGATCGAAAGTGTAACTGTCCGATAACTCGGAACTTACCCTAGTTACTACCATTTTTATCATATTTTTTTGACATGCATTGTGCTACATGTTTAACCTTGTAATCATACATTGTTTATAGTATATAAAATTATACTTGCATTCCATGTACGCTCTGGGTATAAATAAGCTCTGGTAATAAATTTATTGAAAAAAACAGATAAAACATTTTAATACAAGAAACATTCAGTAATATTTAACAAAAACTAATAGATACAAACTATGAATAATAAAATGGGTTATAGACTTAAGCCTCCCGGTCATGAGCCCCTCTGGGTCATAAGCCCCCCCCCCCCCCCTCCCCGCCCCCCCCCCCCTGTTTTTTAATCATTATTTACCTAGTTAAACAAATGAAGAGCTACTTAGATAGGTATAGCTGGGAGTAACTACCTGGTAGAGATAACTTAGAGTAGATCCTAGATAGAAATAACCGAGAGTAGGTACCTAGGGGTGTAGGTCATAAGCCCCCCCGGTCAAGAGCGCCCCCGGTCATGAGCCCCCCTAGGTCATGAGCCCCCCCCCCCCTCCCCCCCGATCACGAGCCCAACCGTTTTTAAATCCTTATTGACACTTTTGTAGTTCATTACTGATTAGACATAAAGTATATGTAAATCAGGGGCGTGCCGCCTCCCGAACCCCCCTGCCAGGTCATTAAACAATCATGAAGTGTGCAGTACAACAAACTAGCGGATACAACAAACAACATTAGCAACTCTCAGTTATTTCTATCTAATTAGTTCTTCATTTGTTTAACTAGGTAAATAAGGATTTAAAAAACAGGGAGGGGGGCTCGTGACCGGGGGGCTTATGACCTAGGGGGGCTCATGACCGGGGGGGGGGGGGGCTCGTGACCGGGGGTCCGTACCCCATTTTTTCTTGCTTTTATGAACATTCATAAATAAGATATGATTAGTGTAAATGACGTCATTGATGAGAATATTGAGATAGCTATTAAGGAAATAATTCAAATACACTCATTTATAAAGATTTTTAAATCGTCAAATTTGTTTTGATGTTATTTCATATTGGGTGAATTGGTACATTTCTATTTATTTTTGTCATATGAAACCTGTTCAAATATAGCATTAATGATGCAATTAATTAATTCTTCTTAAAACTATAGAATTGTTAATACATTATTTCAAACTTTTCATGTTAGAATTATATACGATTCCTGCTTACGGATCAGATTTTGCAGAACACGTTTTATTGGTGATCTAAAAGATCAAAAAAGGGATAACCTATTAACTTTAAAAGTATTTTTCATTGTTTATAATATCATCCACTTCAAATTTTGTCATCAGTTTATTTTTGAAAAGAAAAATTGTACAGCATATATGCTTGTGGGTTTAAATTGTCTAAAAAAATCTATTATGCTGTGTTTTGAAAAATTCGAACTCTGTGAACTCCTGAACAATATTTTGATTTTATAACGATCAAAACTAGTTAATACCGGTTTAGTACATACAACTACAGTAGAGGAAAAGTGACTGCATTCATGGAGTAGCTTTTCCGCCTCCATGAGCAAAGTCATCGACAGTGGTAAGTGACTTTGTATATTAAGCCACTTTCCTTTCTGTCTGCTTCTTCCAGTCCCTTGTAGCTAATTTCCTTTTGAAGCAGTCAGAGATATGGTCTTTGGTTCCGAATCTGACGTTAAACTCCCTAATTATATATTTTTTTATATAATAAAGACATCAATAATAATAATAAAATATTAATTAACGAAAAAATATTGTTTTTTAGAAAAAAAATTAGATTCGAATCGGAATACTCAACTACAAGTTTCTACACTAATACAGTTGCAACTTCATTTCATTTATAGGTTGTAAGTGAAGTCACAAACCAGTTTTAGAATCTTGTTATTATTACACTGTTACAGGACAGTATTTCATTTATATTCTTATCACATTCTACCTTACAAACACATGTCCATTTATATACATATTACCATTCGAAATACTATGCCAATTAAATGCAGGTTATACGGTGTTGAATTTTCATTAGGAAAACGAATTCTCAAGAAGTGCGATTTTTGGGTAACTATTTTTTACGCAATTTCCATAATTTTTCTACACTTTTGTCCCATCAATTTTCCCCTACAGGAAATATATAATAATTGATATAAATTTTTTTTTAGTAGTCAACTTTATTGTGATCAACCCCAACTACATTTCAAAACCGACACGTAGCTGAGGTCTTCATTACTTCAAAAACCTTGTGACGTCAATGTGGCCCATTAAAAAGCTGTCTGGTATTTTTTGCACCCATCCCCATCTACTGGTTGAAAATTTATGAACTGATCCTTTAAAACTCTGCTAAGGTCTTCAGCAGGACCCACTCTTTGCTGAGGTCTCACCATTATCTCTCTAGCTCTTGCACAGTGAGGATACCTTTAGCCATCATGGTGAGTAGAACTTACTTAGTTATACTTTGGGAATGGGGGTGTGGGTATTCGGTGTCCGTAAAACTGCCAGACAGAAAACTGCCGAGGCGGAAAACTGCCAGACAAAAAACTACCGAAGTGAAAAACTGCCAGGTGGAAAACTGAGGAAGCGGAAAACTGCCAGTCACTTACTGGCAATTTATGTATTTCTTGACTATTATTTAGTTATAAACACATTCTAAAAACATTTTGATTTAAATGAAAACTGTGTTAGCCATACGTTAAGAGGGTTAAGGGGACATTAATTTTTACAGTAATAATTATAGAGATATTGGATTACTTAATATTCAAAGGAAAAATAATATTTCAACAAAGCTAAAGTCATAAAATGGCCAGTAAGTGACGGGCAGTTTTCCGCATGGCAGTTTTCCGTGTACAGGGTAGGGTATTCAGACAATCCATAATGCACTGGAAATAGTTAAAATAATTTTGAACAGTGTAATGGAAGATGTAAATGAATAATATTTTATTGGATAACTTTCTTCGGTTACTGATTTTTATACAGTTTATTTAAATTCTGTCTTTATCTAAATATGTATTTATTAGCCGTTCGCTCTTTTTACTGTTAATCTTTTGACCTGTTAAATATATATTTTATTCCATTATTGATTTATATTGTTTATAAATAATTATAATAAATCATACATTGATTTATATTAATTATATGCCCCCAGTCAGGGTCTCTATCCTGAAGCTGTCTGTGGTCCCTTGTTTCTCGAATTGTTGTGATTTAGATTTTTTTTTTACCATGTTTATCATAGTTTTAGAGAATAACGCGCTAGGGTTATGCTGTTCAACTACGAGTTTTTAGATTTTACTGCCACTATTGCTTGTGTTCCTTTTTGTCCTTGGTAAATGACTTCATTCACGGAGTAGCTTTTCTTCATCCATGAGATTGTCACTGACGGTGGTAGGTGACTGTGTTTATGGAGCCACTGTCCTTTCTGACTGCTTCTTCCAGTCCCTTGTATTTAATTTACTTTTGACGTCAGCGATATGGCCTTTGGTTCCGAAGCAGACGTTAAACCCCTGATAAATTAAATTATTAATTTATAACCAATAATATTAATGGACACTTTACATTTCTTTTTTATTATGGAACTATAATCGAATTTCAAAAAGAATTTCCCTCGTTTCCATGTCCTAAATTCAATCGTAATAAAATATTTGTGTTTAACGTTTTTTGAGATTTTTTTATAATTATGCGCAATTCGTCCTACTATGACTCAAAATTATATCTTATTTATAATCGTCATTATTTCTGATGCATGAATAATGGGTTTTGAAATTTTAAAAGTAGCTGAAAAGGCCGTTCCAAGAATTTGATGTTGGACATTTAGCACGTTTCGTAAATACATGCATTCAGAACCACAGATACCGATGAAATGACACTATCTCGAATGTTTCTATTTTGCAGACGTTTCTTCAATCCGGCGCAACTAACAAGACTACACTCGATAAGTACATGAGATTAGAAATTCCAGAAAATCAGTGCCAAGTTCTTTACGTTTGGATAGATGGCACAGGAGAACATCTTCGCTCCAAGACCAGGACTCTTAACTTCGTCCCAAAATCTGCGACTGGTTAGTTTGTAATTTTGAGTATATGAAAACCATCGTTTCTTTCTTTTCTTTTCACTAAACTTATATTACAATAGCAATGTATATTGATATATTTTATTTATCAGAACTTCCCATCTGGAACTTCGATGGCTCTTCGACTGGACAAGCTGAGGGAAGTAACAGCGATGTCTTTTTGAATCCAGTTGTGCTGTACAAAGATCCATTCAGACGTGGCGATAACAAGATAGCTCTCTGTGAAACTTACAAATATAATAGGGAACCTTGTGAAACTAATAAGAGGAAGTCTTGCTTGGAGGTGATGACCAAAGCTAAGGATCAGCAACCTTGGTTTGGCATGGAGCAAGAGTACACTATCTTAGACACGGACAATCACCCCTTCAGCTGGCCCAAAAACGGTTATCCAGGACCACAGGGTCCTTATTACTGCGGGGTGGGAGCTAATAGGGTTTTCGGTAGGGATATCGTGGAAGCACATTATCGAGCTTGTCTCTATTCAGGCATTAATATTTTTGGCACAAATGCTGAGGCTATGCCTGCGCAATGGGAGTTCCAAGTGGGTCCTTGTGAAGGCATAAACATTGGAGACGACTTATGGATGGCCCGGTACTTCCTCCACAGAGTGGCTGAAGACTACAATGTCGTTATAACTCTGGATCCTACAACAATAACTGGAAACTGGAATATTGCAAGCATGCACACTAACTTCTCTACCAAAGCCACGAGAGAAGAAAATGGCATCACTGCTATCAATAGAGCGGTCGAGTGCCTCAGTAAGCGGCATGTTGCTCATGTTAATGCCTATACCCCGAAGAAAGGCAAGAGTGATCCTCCCAGAATCCTAAACTTCTCAGCCGGAATCGCCAAATTTGATTGTTCCATTAGAATACCTAGGAAAGTTGCGTCCGACCGGAAAGGTTACTTTGAGGATCGTCGTATCCCTTCCAATGCTGATCCTTATGCTGTAGCCGAAATGTTGACCAAAACAGTCTGCTTGGAAGAGTGAAACATATGACAATTATTTGGTTATATTTTTAATATTAAATACCTAAAAACATACTTCGGTCTCTGTTTAATAGTCTGTAAGAAATTGTTATTAAAGTTTGAGTATATTTAGAATTATTTTAAGTTGCATTTATATCAGTACGATTCCATTTTTATATAAAAATACACCTTGTTTTTATTTTAATAATCCACAGAAAAATATATATTACGAAAAGATGTTATAAGAGAAGAACATTTCAAGAATACATTATGAACAGATACACAAAGTCAACGGAGAGTGGATAATATTTATTGAGGAAACATAAAAAAAAATCCTTCTCAAGCCCTCAAATAAGATTTACTTTTCAGGCAAGAGACAAAAGTAGTTAATATATTTTAAATGGTACATAAATCACAAAACACAATCAAGATGATCCAATAAAAAAACAATTCCATTGAAACTTTATTTACAGTTTTTACTGTTTATACTTTAGAGCAGGGTTTCCCAAAGTGGTCCGCTGTGAACCTATGAACCAAAGGACGGTTCATGGCGAACCCCCTTTTGGTTCGTGGCATTTTCGACTATTTTAAGTAGTTATATAGTTTCCTTTTATAATCGAGGTGGTCATTTAATGTAATTTATTATTTTTAAGTAGAAAAACACGTTTCACGTTATAAACTTATATATGTAAAAAAGGAAAATAGTAAATAATATTCTCCTTTTATTAGTTTTCTATGAGATACATATAAAGAAAATATAAAGTAAAGAACAACACGGACTATTATAAAAAGAAGGTATAAATTGTATCCATCGATATAATATCCATCAATTATTGGTGATGTCTGAATAGTAGCGTAGTCAGCCTTCTCCAATGCATTTTCTATGAAGTTTTTGTTTAGTTTGAATGCTAGACTTAATTATTATATTTAACAATAATATAAATTTATTACATATTTGATTTGCAATTCTATGTGAAATTATTTTTATAGCTATCTAAAAATCATAATGTTTTGTCCATACTAAGTGTGATAAATAGTGTAACCACTAGCTAGTTACGAAAAGGATTCGAATTATTTATAATTTGTTGTGAATTTTCTATCCACTATTGCACAATATTGAAATACTGTATATAAATATTTTCAATTGTTACAACTTTTGATGTACTTTCCATAATTGCATAATAATGCACTACACCTTATATTTATCAATTTATATTAATTTCCTCAAGTGAAGACACTCTATATGGTATAGATAAGAAAGGTGGTCCGTGGCTATTTGGTAATTTTCAGTTTAGGTTCATGAGAAATGAGAGTCTGGGAACCACTGCTTTAGAGAGAGAGTTTATTGCAAATAAGTTGAATGTTGTTTCAGATTTTACTAAAGACTAACCAGTTTCGCTACAAAGAAATTGTCATTAATCGATTTTGATAAAATAAATACTGGAGTTTATATGTATTTATTAAAGGTGATTCTTAAGCATTTCTTTTTGTATTATTTAACAAAAGAGTATTAATATTCTCCGTATTAACTGCTTTATGTCTTCAACAATATCAAATTTATAAGTTTCTCATTTATCTGTTATTGCAGAACTTAATTCCCAATATCAAGTAATAAAATAAATCTTTGATGTTTTAAATTAGTAGTCGTTAATATTATGAACAAAGCTATTTATTTAAATCAGATCATAATTAATAATTACGAACTATTATATTAATTCTAATAAAAAATTAACAGTAGAATTTGATATAGAATTAGGATTTTTCTAGAACAAACTATAAAATACCTATAAATTCTAAATAAATCAGTGTTCAGCTCAAATATTTGGTATTTAAGTTCATTTATATTATTTATACATTATCTATGGAGACATTTTTCATTAATTATTTTTGTTCATTAATTAATATGATAAATGAGTAGATTTAAATTTCTAGTGATGCACATCCATAAAAATGTTTGTACTTGTGTGTGGGTTTTCCTGTAAAAAATAATGATGTAACATTATCAGTAAATAATTAAATACACATTACATCAAACGGCAGACATATTTAATTGGTAAATAAATTTACAACTATTAGTATACTGTTTTTAAATGTGTCCGTGATTATTACTAAATAGTACAATATATTATCTAATGTGTTTTGTAATTAATTCATTTGTTTTAAGTAGTTTAATCAATGATATGGTATAATATCGTGGGATTTATAATTTAGTTTTCATTTATTTACCATTTTAACAATACAAATCCATAATCAATGTGGAGTATTACCACTCGCACACTAATTTAAATGTTGAATGAAAATATACCTAATCCAGTAAATTAATCCTATTTCGTCTACACACTGAGTAAAATCGAAGCATTTCAGTGCTCTAATTTTAACTGATATAGTTCAGTTTCCCAAGCAGGATGGGAAATGAGATAACAAAAGCGATAGGAAATATATCCTATCGCTTATGTTTCTAGTCAGTGTCTTGCCTTCAGTTTAACACGTTATACTACAGGGCATCTTCACCATAGAAAACTAATAAAACTGTTAGATAAATCTATTTGCTGTAATTTTCCAGCCCATTGCAATAAGTTTTTACAATGAACACAAGATTCATTTAAAATGTCATCTGTTATAGTATTGCAATCAGCTTATACAAACGAAGAAAACTGTGAGCTTTGAAAATAATAGGAAATTAGAAAACTGTGACTTGAGATATGGGCATTATGCAGTGACACTTTTCCTTGATAGTACTTCACACTGACTCTTTTCTCTGATAGTACATCATCACAGTGACTCTTTTCTCTGATAGTACATCATCACAGTGACTCTTTTCTCTGATAGTACACCATCACAGTGACTCGTTTCTCTGATAGTACATCATCACAGTGACTCTTTTCTCTGATATTACATCATCACAGTGACTCTTTTCTCTGATAGTACATCATCACAGTGACTCTTTTCTCTGATAGTACATCATCACAGTGACTCTTTTCTCTGATAGTACATCATCACAGTGACTCTTTTCTCTGAGAGTACATCATCACAGTGACTCTTTTCTCTGATAGTACATCATCACAGTGACTCTTTTCTCTGATAGTACATCATCACAGTGACTCTTTTCTCTGATAGTACATCATCACAGTGACTCTTTTCTCTGATAGTACATCATCACAGTGACTCTTTTCTCTGATATTACATCATCACAGTGACTCTTTTCTCTGATAGTACATCATCACAGTGACTCTTTTCTCTGATAGTACACCATCACAGTGACTCGTTTCTCTGATAGTACATCATCACAGTGACTCTTTTCTCTGATAGTACATCATCAAAGTGACTCTTTTCTCTGATAGTACATCATAACAGTGACTCTTTTCTCTGATAGTACATCATCACAGTGACTCTTTTCTCTGATAGTACATCATCAAAGTGACTCTTTTCTCTGATAGTACATCATCAAAGTGTTTCTCTGATAGTACATCATCACAGTGACTCTTTTCTCTGATAGTACATCATCACAGTGACTCTTTTCTCTGATAGTACATCATCAAAGTGACTCTTTTCTCTGATAGTACATCATCACAGTGACTCTTTTCTCTGATAGTACATCATCACAGTGACTATTTTCTCTGATAGTACATCATCAAAGTGACTCTTTTTTCTGATAGTACATCATCAAAGTGACTCTTTTCTCTGATAGTACATCATCACAGTGACTCTTTTCTCTGATAGTACATCATCACAGTGACTCTTTTCTCTGATAGTACATCATCACAGTGACTCTTTTCTCTGATAGTACATCATCACAGTGACTCTTTTCTCTGATAGTACATCATCACAGTGACTCTTTTCTCTGATAGTACATCATCAAAGTGACTCTTTTCTCTGATAGTACATCATCAAAGTGACTCTTTTTTCTGATAGTACATCATCACAGTGACTCTTTTCTCTGATAGTACATCATTACAGTGACTCTTTTCTCTGATAGTACATCATTACAGTGACTGTTTTTTCTGATAGTACATCATCACAGTGACTGTTTTTTTCTGATAGTACATCATCACAGTGACTCTTTTCTCAGATAGAACATCATTCAATGACTCTTTTCTCTATTAGTACATCGGGGCAGATACTTTTTTTTCTGACAGTACATGTTATTTTGTGCCAAAACCAGCAATCAGGAAATTATAACCTTGGTCTCAGTAAATATAATATATTATTTGTCATAACCTCATTCATAAGATAATTAAAATAGATTTTAGACAATAACGAACAAAACGGAATAGAGGGCCAAATAGATTAAAGCCTAAAGGTCTTGTTCAGGCCCTGGAAATAAAAGTTTATTACATAATGTTATAGAACTAAGGTTTACAATCATTATTCTGAAAACTGCATACAATTTGGTTTAGTACATGTTTTATTATTTTCTATTAAAGTTTTTAATACTTCGTGAACAACAATTGTTCGAATCACTAATCTGACGCTGAAGAAGAAGAAGATTGTAAAAAAAATTGCTTTGAGCGGACCTTTAAAGAAAAATAAGACCAAGTGATAAGTAATGATAGGTCAAAATATAGTGAATTCATTTCTTTATGGGATTTATGAAGGTGATAACAAAGTTAATACATTATATACATATCACTTGCCCAAATAATAGTAGCTCATTACCCGATTCACTATGGTCCGCGGTATAGAGATTTTTGCCCATGATTTCAATGCCACTCATGTAATTATCTATCTAACCTTTAACCTTAGAAGTTTCCAGGTCAAACGGTTCATCTTCAGGAAGAACTACTGACCTTTAGGTGGCATCTTCAACCATTCATAAAGAAGAAATTGTAATTATCTGTAGACTGTAGGTAATAGTAATACCGTAATATAGTATCTATTATAAACTTAAGCACAGGATTGAGCACCGGTCTGCAAAGCATGCACAATCAGTGACAATCTGTCAGACTGTCTCCAGATATTTAATTTTGGGGCAATTTGTCTCCAAAAAAATTCAAATTTCTCTCCAAAATTGCCCAAGATCTCAAATACTCTCCAATAATTACATGTAAACATAGGAATTAATTAGAGAATTGTAATTTGTTGCCAGATAATTCAGGAATAAGGGATATTTTTAACATTTTCTGTGCTAACAATCCTTAATTTCCTCCTATATTAACATGTATTAACATGTTAATATTAACATGGCCCAGACTGAAACTCTGAACTTGAACAGTCGCCGGATAAGCTTCACATCTCCATGCATCTTTTGCAGACTGGATTGAGCATTGAATGACAATGATTGAGGTACATGGTCTCTGTCTGTGTCTGTCACTTGTCAGTGACTCAGTGTTCTGGAGCCAGTCTGTAGAATGCCTGTCTGCAGGATATGTGACATTTTTAACATTTTCTGTGCGAACAATCCCTAATTTCTTCCTATATTTACATGTATTTTACTGAAAACAGACAGCAAAATAGTAGATTTCTTAACTAGCCAAGTAAAATAGTATGTCTCTTAAACTCTCCATTTGTCTCTCCAGCTCTCTCCAAAAAAATTGACAGAATTCCTTGCCAAAATGATCAAATTATCCTAAATTCTCTCCAAAATAACTTTGTAGCATAAGAAAAAATGAGATATTTCTCGCCATTTGCAATTAAAGGGCTCAAAATAACTATCACAAACTCGCCATTAAAATGGCAAGTTTGGACATGCTTCATTACCTGGCTGGGTACCAGTCTGCAGAAACTGGTTTAGTGTTCGTAGAGATCTCTTAATCTGTTCGTAGCAAAATTAATGTAAATATAGGAATTAATTCAGAAGTGTTCGTAGCAAAATTAATGTAAATATAGGAATTAATTCAAAATTGTTCGGAGAGAATATCCCAAATATCTCACATATTCTGCAGACTGGGCTGGGTAGAATGTGTCTCTTCTCCCGCAGAAACTTTAATTTGAGAGAGAGCTACTCTCTGACTCTCAGCAGCAGATTCAGAATCTCCCGCAGCTAAATTATTGGTAACATAGGTAGGAATTAATTAAAGATCTCCTGCAGAGATCTCAAATCTCTAAAATTCAATCAAAAACTCCCGCAGAGAGTCTTGGAAAAATGTTCCATATTCTGCAGACTGGCTCTGGGGACTGCCGGACTGGGCACTGTGCCACAGTGCCAGGACAGGATCGGCATCCTCATAAAAGTTAAAACTGCGATTGATTGAAGATAATGTGAGATTTCTTCTCACATTGGCTATCTCAGCACAGCTGTTAGTCTGTACCAAGACCATGTTTTAGCCAGTCTGAAGAATAGGGGAGATATTTGAGATATTCTATCTGAACAAATTCCAGTCTGCAAAGCATGCACAATCAGTGTCCAGATATTTAATTTTTTGGGCAATTTGGCTCCAAAGATTTTCAAATTTCTCTCCAAAATGACCAAAAATCTCTCCACTATTTACATGTAATTGATGTAAACATAGGAATTAATTGAAAAATTGTTCCCAGATAATTCAGGAGACTAATTTCAAGGCCTCAACAGTCGCCGGATAAACTTCACAACTTCATGCATCTTTTTTGCAGACTGGGTGGCACGTTAGATACCAGATATAGCGAGATAATTAATTATTACGAATCATAATTGGCTCAGAGATGGTTTTTAGAGTACATATTGACTCCCTACCACTACCAGTCTGCAGAACATGGGATATTTTTTAACATTTTCTGTGTGAACAATCCTTAATTTCCTCCTATATTTACATGTATTTAAAACAGAAGCCAAAATAGAGAATTTCTTAGAGAACACCTTACCAGTTCCTGCAGTCTAGACTCCCTACCCCCCCTGCCCCCTTTCTCTCTCTCCCCAGGGGGTTAGAGTAACGTGAGAGCTCGGATATTTTGCACACACTATTAGAAGGTTATAAGCAACTATTTACACAAAAAAAATTTTTTCTTTAATTATGCCATTTTTCCTGGGAATGGTCGTCCCCTTAAAGCCAATGAATTGGCTTAGATTTGAAATGGTGAAATCTCAGATATGTCTAATTGGCTTTAAATTTTGAATTAATTCCTATGTTCCCACACTGCAGGAACTGGTAATCTGTTCTCCATTGCTCCAAGAAATCCTCTATTTTGGCTTCTATTCTCAGTAAAATACATGTAAACATAGGAGGAAATTAAGGATTGTTCGCACAGAAAATGCTAAAAAATGTTCCATATTCTGCAGACTGGCTATGTTCCCATGTTAATTTTGGCTTAAAATCTTCAGAAAATGAGCCTATTTGGCTTGGCTCAGATTTTTTTTTGAAATTTTGGCTCAAAAATTGGCTTACAATTTTCCAGCCTCTGAAACATGGCAATTACCCAGACTGCTCACTGCTGGAACTGGTGAAGTGTTCTCCACGAAATCTTCTATTTTGGGGACTTGGGATAGGACTTGGCCACAGGCCAAGTAAAATAGTATGTCTCATAAACCATCCATTTGTCTCTCCAAAACGATCAAATTATCATAAATAATAAATTCTCTCCAAAATATTATTATGAAAATAACATTGTAGCATAGGAAAAAATTAGATATTTCTCTCCATTTGCAAATGAGTGCTCAATATAACTGTCACAAACTCGCCATTAAAATGGCAACTTTATTACCTGGGCCACAGGATTAATCCACAAATCCTATCATTCTTTTCAGACTCAAGAGTGGGCCAATTAGACATAACACATATCTGAGTTTTGACCATTTTGAATGTAAGCCAATTAATTGACTTTAACTGAATGACATACTCTATAAGATGGTTACTGTAGTCTGTAGACTGACTAAGATTGTAGTGAGTAAGTGAGAAAGGCTTTATACACTCCACAATAAATCTTGTAAATTATCAAACTCTTTATAATAATGTACGGAAAGTTGGTAACAGTATATTATCTATCAGTAGCTATATATCTTTATAACTTCTATAAAATAATATATTTCAATTTCATTGTGTATATACTTTTCCATCAATTCTAGTCTTTTATTAGTTTTTGTAAGTGGATTAACATTTATTCCACTTGGAAAACTCCTGCAATAATAAACAATTGTAAATTATAAATAAAGACCATATAGACTTCCTTATTGGCTCCATACTCAATAGTACAAAAAAATAATCCTACATATAGATTATAATGTAGCTAATTGTTATTCCAGAGAGAAAAACAGAAGTGTTAACCTCCTTTAAAATTATAAATAAAAGGTAGATATGATATTTTGTAATATGCTTACGCTCATGTAGTAAAAAAACTAGTTTAGTTCTTATATAATATAGGTAATACTTTAATAAGTTTAAAAAATAACTTAATAAACTAGGCTACTTCAATAAGCTACTGCTAGCTATCTTTGTCTCTTTTTAGGTTTGGCACACTAGCTACTTACTCTATACCACTAAAAAAATAGAAAAAGCTAGCAAACATTTGTCTGATTTTCAAACATATCAACTATTCCCTCAAAAATTAATA
>CANNZV010003186.1:71065-113087 GCA_947561585.1 Caprella mutica | reverse complement strand
ATCCGATTTAAAATGTCTGCTTCCGGTTTTTCCACCCCCTACCTGCAATGTCACGACACTAATGCTATTCCTACGGGACTCTTGGCAACGTAGGTATTAGGGGGTTAGTTGGCAAGAAAGCAAGTAAGAGGATAATGCATATAATGGTCTTTGTAATGCTATTCGTACGGACATGCATTTAATGGCTTTTGCAATGCTATTCGTACGGACATGTATTTTATGGCCTTTGTTATGTTATTCGTACGGACCATCTGAGAAAAAGCAGACTAACCTGCTACTGCCTGATAAGAAGGAAAATATCGCTTGTTCCTATGCTATAGAATAGCATTATGGGCAGTAAGGGGTTTAAATCCAGTAATGTGGTGAAATATGCTCTAAATGATAAAAATAAACTTGGTGATAAGGTGACTAATGAAGGTGAAGGTTATTGTACAAGAAGGTGACTCACCTTTCTTATGAATAGAGACTGGATTTATAGCACTTATACAATGAACACTTTCCTCACTGTAAAAGCTATTTTGAATAGAAATGAAAAGATGAAACTAGTTATTTTTTTATAGATAACTATAAAAAATAATCATAAATCATACGGTAACAGCATATTATGTCATGCTGGTTACCTGACGTCTGACTAAATGTTCCAGTATATATTAAAATTTTAGTACATAAATTAAAGTGTTTTAAAATTAAGTTCTCCGATAGCAGTGCCCTAATTTGGGGCATAATACAAATTTGCAATGATTCCGTAGAAAGAAAACTGTTAAACTATTATCTTCCTTCGTTCCAACTTTATAACATATATGTATTATTTATATTGCAGGAATACTAATTTTGTTTTCTCAGTGTGGGCTCTTGTCGCTGTGGGCTTCTGTCGGTGTGGGATTTTGTCACCCTTTCTAATTAAATATGAATGAATTAGTATGTAATATATAATTAACATTTTTCATAGCAAAATTTCACAGAAAACGTACTTACATAAATATTGACCAATAAATTTAATTTAAAGATTTAAATATACTGAAAGAAGCTCTCAAAAGTTAGAAATGTTTTTTACCGACAAGATAAGGATGCGCGCGACAAAAGAAAATGTAAGTTATTTCTTGTAATAATGTGTATAATTGTAATTGTTTAATTTCAAAATAATATATTTATTTCATTAAGAAATACGGTCATTGTTTTTGTATTTGTTTTGAGTTATTCTCTTTGAGCTTTGTTGTATTTTCTTATTTGACTGTGACTTGAACATTGACTTTGTTTTGGGGTAACTTTTGTTTTCGTTTATTTCATGTTACTAGTTTAGCGTAAAATTAAGAAATATAGCGTAAAATTAAGAAATATAGCGTAAAATTATGAAATGTAGCGTAAAATTAAGAAATATAGCGTAAAATTAAGAAATGTAGCGTAAAATTAAGAAATATAGCGTAAAATTAAGAAATGTAGCGTAAAATTAAGAAATATAGCGTAAAATTAAGAAATATAGCGTAAAATTAAGAAATATAACGTAAAATTAAGAAATATAGCGTAAAATTATGAAATGTAGCGTAAAATTAAGAAATGTAGCGTAAAATTAAGAAATATAGCGTAAAATTAAGAAATATAGCGTAAAATTAAGAAATATAGCGTAAAATTAAGAAATATAGCGTAAAATTAAGAAATATAGCGTAAAATTATGAAATGTAGCGTAAAATTAAGAAATGTAGCGTAAAATTAGGAAATGTAGCGTAAAATTAGGAAATATAGCGTAAAATTAAGAAATATAGCGTAAAATTAAGAAATATAGCGTAAAATTAAGAAATGTAAAGTAAAATTAAGAAATGTAGCGTAAAATTAAGAAATAAAGCGTAAAATTAAGAAATGTAGCGTAAAATTAAGAAATATAGTGTAAAATTAAGAAATTTAGCGTAAAATTAAGAAATATAGCGTAAAATTGAGAAATATAGCGTAAAATTAAGAAATATAGCGTAAAATTAAGAAATATAGCGTAAAATTAAGAAATATAGTGTAAAATTAAGAAATATAGCGTAAAATTAAGAAATGTAGCGTAAAATTAAGAAATATACAGTAAAATTAAGAAATATGGCGTAAAATTAAGAAATATGGCGTAAAATTAAGAAATGTAGCGTAAAATTAAAAAGTATAGTGTAAAATTAAGAAATGTAGCGTAAAATTAAGAAATATAGCGTAAAATTAAAAAATATAGTGTAAAATTAAGAAATATAGCGTAAAATTAAGAAATATAGCGTAAAATTAAGAAATGTAGCGTAAAATTAAGAAATATAGCGTAAAATTAAGAAATATAGCGCAAAATTAAGAAATATAGCGTAAAATTAAGAAATGTAGCGTAAAATTAGGAAATATAGCGTAAAATTAGGAAATATACAGTAAAATTAGGAAATATAGCGTAAAATTAAGAAATATGGCGTAAAATTAAGAAATGTAGCGTAAAATTAAGAAATATAGCGTAAAATTAGGAAATATAGCGTAAAATTAAGAAATATAGCGTAAAATTAAGAAATATAGCGCAAAATTAAGAAATATAGCGTAAAATTAAGAAATGTAGCGTAAAATTAGGAAATATAGCGTAAAATTAGGAAATATACAGTAAAATTAGGAAATATAGCGTAAAATTAAGAAATATGGCGTAAAATTAAGAAATGTAGCGTAAAATTGAGAAATATAGCGTAAAATTAGGAAATATAGCGTAAAATTAAGAAATATAGCGTAAAATTAAGAAATATAGCGTAAAATTAGGAAATATAGCGTAAAATTAAGAAATATAGCGTAAAATTAAGAAATATAGCGTAAAATTAGGAAATATAGCGTAAAATTAAGAAATATAGCGTAAAATTAAGAAATGTAGCGTAAAATTAGGAAATATAGTTTTATTAACTATGTAATATACACAAAAGACAAACACATATACACAAGTGTCTCGAATGTTGCGTAAGTTCTACGAATAATAATCAAACATTATCTATTAACAAATAAATAGAATTGCATGGTTACTCTGTAACAATAATTACAAAAGTTACTACAATGAGATATAAAAGAGATAGAATTAATTAACACACCTCGCTATAGTAAAGACTACTTTATAAAACAATTTGAATATTTGATCCGGCTATTTTGACTACTTTCGTTAGAACGATAAAGATACGGGCTATAAATTATTATGAATCATCAAACTTCACGTGAAGGACACTCACCAACAGAAAGTGAAGGACACTCACCAACTGAAGGTGAAGGACACTCACCAACTGAAAGTGAAGGACACTCACCAACTGAAGGTGAAGGACACTCACCAACTGAAAGTGAAGAACACTCACCAACTGATGGTGAAGAACACTCACCAACTGAAGGTGAAGGACACTCACCAACAGAAAGTGAAGGACACTCACCAACTGAAGGTGAAGGACACTCACCAACTGAAAGTGAAGGACACTCACCAACTGAAGGTGAAGGACACTCACCAACTGAAAGTGAAGAACACTCACCAACTGATGGTGAAGAACACTCACCAACTGAAGGTGAAGGACACTCACCAACAGAAAGTGAAGGACACTCACCAACTGAAGGTGAAGGACACTCACCAACAGAAAGTGAAGGACACTCACCAACAGAAGGTGAAGGACACTCACCAACAGAAAGTGAAGGACACTCACCAACAGAAGGTGAAGGACACTCACCAACAGAAAGTGAAGGACACTCACCAACTGAAGGTGAAGGACACTCACCAACAGAAGGTGAAGGACACTCACCAACAGAAGGTGAAGGACACTCACCAACAGAAGGTGAAGGACACTCACCAACAGAAGGTGAAGGACACTCACCAACAGAAGGTGAAAGACACTCACCAACAGAAGGTGAAGGACACTCACCAACAGAAGGTGAAGAACACTCACCAACAGAAAGTGAAGAACACCCACCAACAGAAGGTGAAGGACACTCACCAACTAAAAATGAAGGACACTTACTTACAGAAGATGAAGGAAACTCACCAACAGAAGGTGAAGGACACTCACCAACAGAAAGTGAAGGACACAAGAAAGTGAAGAACACTCACCAACAGAAAATGAAGGACACTCACTTACAGAAGGTGAAGGAAACTCACCAACAGAAGGTGAAGGACACTCACCAACAGAAAGTGAAGGACACAAGAAAGTAAAGAACACTCACCAACAGAAAGTGAAGAACACTCAACAACAAAGAATGAAGAACACTCATCAACAGAAAGTGAAGGACACTCACCAACATAAGGTGAAGGACACTCACTAACAGAAGGTGAAGGACACTCACCAACAGAAAGTGAAGGACACTCACCAACTGAAGGTGAAGGACACATACAAACAGAAGGTGAAGGACACTCACCAACATAAAGTGAAGGACACTCACCAACGGAAAGTGTAGGACACTCACCATAAGAAGGTGAAGGACACTCACCAGCAGAAAGTGAAGGACACTCACCAACTAGAGGCGAAGGACAATCACTAACAGAAGGTGAAGGACACTCACTAAAAGAAGGTGAAGTACACTCAACAAAAGAAGGTGAAGGACACTCACCAACAGAAGGTGAAGGACACTCACCAACAGAAGGTGAAGGACACTCACCAACAGAAGGTGAAGAACACTAGATGATGAAGGACACTCACCAACGGAAGGTGAAGGACACTCACCAACAAAAGGTGAAGGACACTCACCAAAAGAAGGTGAAGTACACTCAACAAAAGAAGGTGAAGGACACTCACCAACAGAAGGTGAAGAACACTAGATGATGAAGGACACTCACCAACGGAAGGTGAAGGACACTCACCAACAGAAGGTGAAGGACACTCACCAACAGAAGGTGAAGGACACTCACCAACAGAAGGTGAAGAACACCTGATGATGAAGGACACTCACCAACGGAAGGTGAAGGACACTCACCAACAAAAGGTGAAGGACACTCACCAACAAAAAGTGAAGGATACTCACTAACAGAAGGTGAAGAACACTCACCAACAGAAGGTGAAGGACACTAGAAGGTGAAGTACACTAGAAGGCGAAGGACACTAGAAAGTGAAGGACACTAGAAGGTGAAGGACACTAGAAGGTGAAGGACACTGCAAGGCTAAGGCGTTACACTATAGATTACCAATAACCTCTGATAAGGATTCCTAGCTTACTTTTAATGCCGCCATACAAAGAATATAACGCTTGCATCAAACCAAATGCACCATTGATGTAAATACAGCGCAAATAACACACTATTGCACACATACACAAATGATACACACATCATACATAAAAACACATAAGGGTAGCACATTAAAATGCATATACTATATTAAACATTATTTTGAATATGATTTGGTATTTTAAGTAAAAAACATATTTTATAACATACACATATTTAATTTAATATAGCATATTTTACTATAAATAGCATATTATAATCAATAAAGCATATTTAATTATATACCATATTTGGTTAATATACCATACTTTAATTAATATACCTAATTTTAATTAATATACCATACTTTAATTAATATACCTAATTTTAATTAATATACCATACTTTAATTAATATACCTAATTTTAATTAATATACCATACTTTAATTAATATACCCTATTTTAATTAATATACCATACTTTAATTAATATACCCTATTTTAATTAATATACCATACTTTAATTAATATACCCTATTTTAATTAATATACCATACTTTAATTAATATACCCTACTTTAATTAATATACCCTATTTTAATTAATATATTTATCTTAATCAATCAATCATAATTTTATTAATGTGCTATATTTATTCAATATAGCACATTCTAATTAATATATTTATTTAAATTAATCAACCATATTTCATTTAATATAGCACATTTTAATTAATATACCCTATGTAAGGGATGACATTTTCCTTAAAAAATAAAATATAAACAACTGTGATAGAAAACAGAATAAGTAAATGGCATTCCATTTCAGAATACAATTAACGGCATCACATTGCATTACCTTTCAAAAATTTATCAGCTATAAAAGTTTATCAGGACTTTAATCTAATTGTTAGAGAATTAGTATTTAGTTAAATAGCGTAAAAAAAATATGTTGAATTACCTCATAAACAGTGAGGAATAATAGAAACTTATTTAAGATAAATAATAAATAATGCTACCTATCATTTTTATAATTTCTAAATATTTAATAGAAAAAATTATCTGGTATCAGCAATTTCTATGACAATAATGTCTTTTTATATATTAAAAATATTGTTTGGTATGCTCTCATATAGAGGCGAAAATGGGAGAAAGTTATGGTGGGCCATAGAAGATTGAGAGAGATAGTTATGGTGGAGCCATAGAAGATTGAGAGAGATAGTTATGGTGGAGCCATAGAAGATTGAGTGGGATAGTTATGGTGGAGCCATAGAAGATTGAGAGAGATAGTTATGGTGGAGCCATAGAAGATTGAGAGAGATAGTTATGGTGGAGCCATAGAAGATTGAGAGAGATAGTTATGGTGGAGCCATAGAAGATTGAGTGGGATAGTTATGGTGGAGCCATAGAAGATTGAGAGAGATAGTTATGGTGGAGCCATAGAAGATTGAGTGGGATAGTTATGGTGGGGCCATAGAAGATTGAGAGAGATAGTTATAGTGGAGCCAAAGAAGATTGAGTGGGATAGTTATGGTGGGGCCATAGAAGATTGAGAGAGATAGTTATAGTGGAGCCAAAGAAGATTGAGTGGGATAGTTATGGTGGGGCCATAGAAGATTGAGAGAGATAGTTATAGTGGAGCCAAAGAAGATTGAGAGAGATAGTTATGGTGGAGCCATTGAAGATTGAGAGAGATAGTTATGGTGGGGCCATAGAAGATTGAGAGAGATAGTTATAGTGGAGCCAAAGAAGATTGAGTGGGATAGTTATGGTGGGGCCATAGAAGATTGAGAGAGATAGTTATAGTGGAGCCAAAGAAGATTGAGTGGGATAGTTATGGTGGGGCCATAGAAGATTGAGAGAGATAGTTATAGTGGAGCCATAGAAGATTGAGTGGGATAGTTATGGTGGGGCCATAGAAGATTGAGAGAGAAAGTAATGGTGGGGTCATTGAAGATTGAGAGAAATAGTTATGGTGGGGCCATAGAAGATTGAGAGAGAAAGTAATGGTGGGGTCATTGAAGATTGAGAGAAATAGTTATGGTGGGGCCATAGAAGATTGAGAGGGATAGTTATGGTGGGGCCATAGGACATTGAGACTAATTAATCTCCCATGGCCCCACCATAATATTTCCCAGATACCTATTTCCCTACATACTTCAGTCTCCGTTCACTGTGGGGTAAGTTCCGAATTATCGGACGGTTCCACATCTTCGATCATATGTAAGAAAAATGCAAAGTAATTCATTGTATACATTTTACTATATGACCGAAAACGTGTAATCGACTGGTAACTTGAAACTCGCCCTAGTCCTTAAAAGTCAAGTGTTGTTATTCAAGTACGAGTTAAAACAAAGTAAAATATAAAATCTTTGAACAAATACCTTGTTTACAGTTGTTTGACTTACGGAGTTTAAACTTATGTTGTAAAAATAAATAAATTGGATCTTTTTAGCAAAGAAGAATAACTTAAGAGCACTAATTAGTAAACATCTACGGATCATTAATTAACAGTTCCCTGAAATACAATTTTTCATCAAGTAATTGTCAATCATATTTAAATATATATTATCCAATAAATGTTGGTGAGTACAATAACTCTGTTAGTTATTACTGCAAAAGAAACTATTTTTAGCTCACTGCTTCAATTTGAAAGTTCTTATTAAACTATACTGAAGGTGAATTAAGTAATTATAATAATTAATATACCACTACATTATTTATCCCACTAATCGAAATAAAAAAATGATTACTTTTATAAACTCTTCTTTAGTTCATCTGCTGTTGCCCCTAAATTTATTTTTGCAAGATGTTTCCTTTCTTCATTTCCACATACCGTAATTACCCCTCACAAGCCTTTACTAACACCATGACGAACTTTATTTACCGTCAGCACTTCAGGTTTAACGGATCCATCAGTTTGCAGAGACAATATGAACTTTTTTGGGGATAAAGACCATCACCAGCTGCAAAGCTAACCAACCTACCCTCACCAGACAACATAACGCACTGAATTTAATGAGGGGAGACAGCCCCCTTACACTCCAACCCCCCTCCCTCTACCCTCTTCCAACCCCCATCCCCCTTCGACTCCCACACTTTGTGTCTCTGAATAAGAAATAACTTTTAAATTGATTGCGAAAACACCTTTCAACTTTCAATTTCCTGAAGACAATATTAATCAATTAGTATCTTATGTTTAATAAAAGACACATTTTGGTGGAGTTTTCGATTGGGAGGTTATCGAATAACACTATCTTTTATAATGATGGAAACTGTTTAAATGATGGCGTATAATATTATATAGTTAGAGTTAATAGAACTAGATTATAATTATTTGTAATTGAATAAAGTTACTATGCAGTTAATTTAAATGCTAAATTGCAGTCACGATATATGATCATCTGTACCGAATCGAGTGAGTTTAATTATTAATATATAATTAATAGTGTATGATTAACATCATATTAATTGTATTATTCAGGTAATATATTCATAGTGAAAGAAGAATTTAAATATATAATCAAATCAGTCATCGATAATTGGTACACACTAAATGTAATAGACATAAAATAATATATTTTATAAAATAAAAATAGTAAATAATTAATTTAATATAGGGTTTAAAGTCTGATTCAGAACCAAAGGCCATATTTCGTTGACGTCAAAAGAAAAGAAAATACAAGGGATTTGAAAAAGCAGTCAGAAAGAGAAGTGGCTTCATGTACACAAAGTCACCTACCACCAGTCGATGGGATTGTTCATGGATGCATAAAAGCTACTTCGTAAGAGTAGAGAGAAGCTACACTTGCAAATAAATAGGGCTGCACTCATGGATGGAAGAGGAAAATGAAGAGTTGATAGTCTACCTAACACAAAATCTAAGACCTCGTAGTTGAAGAGCATAACCCTAGCGCTATCCTCTAAAACTGCAAGTAGCGTTAAAAAATGATAAACATGGTAGAAATGAAATGTATACTAATACATAATCCAAATTACAACAGTTCGGGCACAAGGAACACCACCCTCCTTCTCTTCCATTCACCACATATAGCATCAGGATAGAGCCCGTGGGGACAATATATATAATTAACTATATTCTGGAAATCTTTAGCCTTCTGTAGATAAATACTTATAATTACTAATCAATGATGTTGTTGTTAGGATATTTTGATTGGTAAAAATAAAATGCAATTCTAGGACACTCACAGGACTCGGACAATGGGGGTTGACACAGGTTATGAACCAATCCGACCTTTAGGAGTTTCCAATTGACCATGACATGTTAACGCCCACTTTCCGAGAACTGTGACCGTGAATGAGTGTCCGAATGTTGGGATATTGCCTTAATGATCAATTTATAGGTAGGGTAACCATTAGTTCCAACCTTAACACAACTATATAATCAATAACATTAAATCTAATTTATAAATAGTAACAACAAACTAAAACTCTGTAAATAAGGTTTTACAGTAGAACTCCTCTATAGTGAATGATTTAGGATGTACCCTGAATAGTGAACAAATTATCTTTAATCTGCGATAAATTGTTATCTGTTTAAAAAAAACGCAATTTTATGGCAAACTAAAAAAAATCTGTTCACTATTCATGCTATTTTCTAACTAATTCATTATACAATAACAAAATATAAAACAATATGTCCTTTTCAAATGAGACACACTTGCACTATAATTTTTGAAGTTGGTCTGCTCACCATGAGAGGAGACTATGGTGGGCCATCGAAGATCAAGAGAGGATTATATTGAATCTTCTATGCTGCAATCATTAGTGTTTGCCTGGGTATCGAAAACGACACACATGATCTCTGTGAAACCGTATGTATCCGATGATTCAGAATACTGATCAATTTTCATTCATTTTAACCTTATTCAAAGCATTTTGAGGCAATATTTATTTAAAATATATGTACTAAAACATGTCAGCATAGAAGATGCATGTGAACTATATAGGAACTACAATGATTATTTTGGCAACTTATTAGAAAAATTATTCAAATTTTATGTATTAAATTTCCAAACTAGTCCAATTTCAATATTGAAGTTCATTGAAAACAATGAAAAAATAATGAATAAAAAAAAACACTGTTAAGAAATCACAAAATGGAATCAATTAATTCGATAAGAAATTAATGCCAAGCATTACATAAATTTCAATCTAACGGCCCTCATGTGTTAATTTAATTTCTATAACTATTACCTTTGAAAATTAGTTTAGCAATTGAACGAAATTATAAACTATGAAAATAAATCTTCCAAAAAATCAATGTTCTCAACTTGGTGACTACGATATCCAATTAACCTTATTTGTGTATAGGTTACATTTTCTGAAAATAACCTTTTAATTAGCCACCGAAGAAGTAAATGAGGCTTCGTGACTTTTAAGGTTGAAGTTCAAAATTCGATTTGGGTTCTGAAATTTGCGTACGTACCTATAGGCCTCAAAATCTTAGAATAGAAAGTTTAGAATCGAAAATTGGCCAATCATTAGAAGCTATATAAAAAAAATCGCCATTGAAGGTAATTCAACAAATCACACTAGCTATCTAATTTTCAGTTACTTTCAACTTTTATAAATCTGTCATTGTGTTCCCAGACCAATTTAAAAAAATCTGTAAGCATTGCATATAGTAATTAAAGTATATTTTTGAAAATGTGAAATTAGTAAACTGTCAAAAAATCATTACAGATACACTTTTCGATTTTTGACTGTACGTACCTATAGAAAAGTATACTAAGTTTCGAATTAATTGAAGGTGAACTTGATCCATTCTTCAGAAACGATGTAAACAAATGGCGTCGCATAGAGTACTCTCATGTATTATAAGTATTACAAGGTGAACATTATAAGTTAATAGAGTGTAAAACGTGATAAAAACAATTTTATGTAAGTTAATTTCCATGAAAATGCACGTTTAACTGAATAGTAGAACATTTTTTATTTAAAAACAAAATGGAAAATACTTTGTATGACGTATTTTTCCAATATTGTACTTGGTATACTTCTCTATTTATTTACTATGCCTATAACAATCAAATGCATGGATTTAATTACGGTATCCGGTAAATTCATCTCAGTAAATTCATCGCCGGTAAATTCATCGCAGTAAATTCATCGCATGGTAAATTCATCGCACGTACGGTAATTCATCGCATGGTTCATTATAAAATTAAATTGATAAACTTAAATAAACTCTTTGCAAATAATATTGCTCCGACCTTTCTTTATTTTTCGCTGGATTAGGGTAACTTGTTTGTACGAATCTGTGCTGTTAGTTTGTTTTAAATGATTGGATTTATAATAATAGGATGTCATATAATTTTCACATGTATATCATACAATTACTAAAAAATATTTAATATGTAGGTATACTTTTACCCACATTTTAATAATTTTTCTTTAATTTAAATTTATATTATTTCTCAAATTATGTATTTGTGTAGCTGCTCATAGTTTGAAGAACAACAAAACTGTAAATACTTCACTTCTTTGAAAATATGATCAGCGAAGCATAATTGCCTCAGTAAATGGGAACCAGGTTTACTAAATATTTAAGAGGTATTACTTACAATTTATCTTTTTTAAAGTAATTTAGACATATTTTATGCGCAGTTGAAACGATAGAATTTAATTTTTAAAATTAACGGTTTGCTTTAGCAACATATCCAAATATTATTTGTTTAAACAAAAATCAATTATAATTTATATCTCTATTATTTGTATTATCTACCTTCCTGTTATATGTCACCGATGATGTATTATGCGATGAATTTACCTGCGATGAAATTACCCGCGATGAAATTACCATGCGATGAATTTACCGTGCGATTCGAACTTATCATACGATGAATTTACCATGCGATGAATTTACCATACGATAAATTTATCATTCGATGAATTCACTGCGAAGAATTTATCATGCGATGAATTTACCATGCGATGAATTAACCGTGATGAATTTACTGCGAAGAATTTACCCGCGATGAATTTACATTGACCCTTTAATTAAGGTTCTAGCTCGTAAATTGTAACTGGAGTACTGCCTTAAATTGATTTCTTTAAAGTTCCTCTCCAGGCTCCGGAAAAAAATGAGTTTATTACATAATATTATAGAACTAAGGTCTACGATCATTATTCTTCAAACTGCATACAATTCGGTTCAGTATATATTTTATAATTTGTTTTTAAAGTTTTTAATACTCTGTGAGCGACAATTGAGCGAATCACTAAACTGATGCTCAAGAAGAAGATTGTACACTCTTTGTTTTGGTTACAAATTTGAATTTTATAAAAAAAACATGCGTTTTCGGCCTTTATTTTAGATATTAATTGTTTCCCAAAGTATATAAATATTTTTATTATAAGTTCATTCAATTTTATACCTTCACACGAATATTAAATGGATTTATTTAACCTAATACCAAGTTGACAATCAAAACAAATGGTGTACATTCTTTTACTTCAGGTTGAAAATATCTTAAATTAGTAAATCGGAAGTAAAATAGGTTTTGTAGAGATTTGATTATAAAAATCTTTAAAAGCATATAACATTAAAAATATGCTACCAAATTCGATACGGTTTGCAGCAAAATGATAAGAATTATTAGCCTCGATCGTTGATTAAGGCAATAAAAATATTTGCTTGGAGGGGACCTTTAATTGTTTCTTTTCCAGAAATTAAACTATAATTTAGTAAACACACACGTCTAATGATTTATCATATTCCTAAGTAAGGAAATTCATAACAAAAATTGCTTCTTCAATGCACTGAAACAGTTGCAATTACAATTATAATATTTCATATAAAATTATCATTATAGATAACTTAATTTATATATCTATAGTTACAGGCACATAAATTCAAAATACCTTAGATCATATAGATCTAAGTACTGTATTACGAATTATATGTCAAGTAAATTTTCATTGCGCTTACATATTGCAATTCAGTCATATTCCCTGTTGTGCTGTCCGAAAAATGAACTGAAGAAACAAAAAGCAAATTAAGTTATTATACTACAGTTATAATATTATACGGTAGTATAACATCTTTTCTAAAACATGGCTCGGAACGTATTGATTGTGATTAATAAACAAATGATATTTAAGTAGTTGCTGAACTGTGATTGTGATTTTTTTTGTATTGAAAATGTTGTTAGTAATTAGTTGTACGTATACATGCAAGAGTTCATTTGTCTTATATATAACTAACACCCGTAAAATATATAAATATAATAATTTGGTTTTAAAGGTCCTCTCCAGGCTCCGGGGAAAAAATGAGTTTATTACATAATATTTTAGAACTAAGGTTTATGATAATTATCCCGCAAATCGCATACAATTCGGTTCAGTATATATTTTATTATTTGCTTTTAAAGTTTTTTAATACTCTGTGAGCAACAATCGAGCGAATCTCCAACCTGACGCTGAGAAAGAAGATTGTACACTCTTTGTTTTGATTTCAAATTTAGATTTTTAAACAAACAATGCGTTTTTGGCCTTCTTTTAAGATATTGATTGTTTCTAAAAGTATATAAACGTTTCTATAATAAGTTTATCCAAATTTAAACCTTTAAACGAATAATAAATATATTTATTAAACCTAGTACCTAGTTGACAATCAAAACAAATGGTGTACATTCTTCTTCTTCAGACTGAAAATTAGAAAGTCGGAAGTAAAGTAGGTTTTGTAGAGTTTGGATTATAAAGATATTAAAAAGCATATAAAATTGAAAATATGCTATCAAATTTGATGGGGTTTGCAGTAAAATAATAATAAACATTAGACTCGTTGATTTAAGCAATAAAAAAATTTGCTTGGAGGGGACCTTTAAGTCCAAAGTTCACCAGGTCTGCAGGGAGGGCGCTGCGAATTGTTATTGTTTACATACATCATCAGCTTTTAAAATGAGTTGCAATTTATTCTACCATTAGCAATGCCCATTATTGCTAATAGTCTACTATTAGCAGTACCCATTATTTCTAATAGTCTACTATTAGCAGTACATAACTATATCTTATTCCATTATTAATATCCCTTTATCGATTTAACAACATTAGAGAAAAAGGTTTTCCAAAATTTGAGATGTAATAAGCAACATTTTATAAGTTAATTTATGTTATAAATATGTGAATTTTTATTCAAATTATATAAAAAAAACTAAAGTTTGTTGTGAATCAAATTATGTAAAAACTAATTATGGTTAATTTTGTCATTTACATTCTAGGTATCCATTTGTATAATATTAATAGTACCGTCTTAGCTGAATCATAAGACAAAATTTGTTTTCATTTAGTTTGTGAATCCGTGAAGCTAGTTATAGTACTTCCATGCTAGTTAACTACCTAGTTGTTATATGACTGATTATCGAAGTTCTTCTCTGTCCATTTTATTTTCTTAAAGTCCATTTCTACATACTAAGTACATAAGTTATTCCTAGGTAAAAATGGGTAAAAAAAGATCTCGTGTTCCCGTTATTCCAGAAGAAGAAATTCCTGAAGAAAAAGATACTTCTCATCTTCCACCAAAAGAAAGAGCATCAGATGAACCTCTTAGTAAAAAGGTAAGAAGTTAAATGAGTATCTAACTAATTAGCACTGAATAGCCAAATTGATGGAAATATCTTGTAGACTTGTAGGATTTTATATCTTAACACGTTCACTGCGTATCTGGATAATGGATATAGCTGGCATTCCTCAGTATATTAATGACAGTTATATTAATAAATCCATAAGTTGAAGAAGAATAATTGTATTAGGTAAAAATAAATAAAATATTTATTGTATTTAAAAATACAATAAAAATTTGCCTTCGGTACACGGGTGTCCCGATACGCAACAGTGTAATCCCACATATGGCCCGAAACGCAGTGAACGTGTTAAGGAAAAAAAGTCTTATGGTTTGCCAAGTAAAATAGTATGTCTCATAAACTCACCATTTGTCTCTCCAGCTCTCTCCAAAATTCAACAAATTCTCTCCAAAATGATCAAATTTTCATAAATTCTCTCCAAAATAACATTGTAGCACCAGTCTGCAGAATGTGTCTCTTCTCCCACAGAGACTTTAATTTGAGAGAGAGCTACTCTCAGACCAGATTGCATTCTTTGTGAATTTTTTTCGAAACTAGCTGTCTTCTTAAAGACATTTATATAGAGTTTCAAAACTTTGCGGCTCATCAAAATTCAAATGTGAATTTTCACTTTATCAAATATTCCCGGTCTGTTAATAAGTAACTAAATCTAGATAGTAATTGCTCCTTCCACCACGGCTCACTTTTTATCCCACGGCTCTCACTTTTTATCCCACGGCTCTCATTTTTTATCCCACGGCTCTCATTTTTTATCCCACGGGTCCACGGCTCGCATTTTTTATCCCACGGCTCGCATTTTTTATCCCACGGCTCGCATTTTTATCCCACGGCTCAGATATGATATCCCCACGGCTCTTCAAATAACCTGTTGGTGAAATGGCGGCTCTTGGACAACAACTAATGCAATCTGGGTCTCAGACTCTCAGCAGCAGATTCAGAATCTCTCGCAGCTAAATTAATGGTAACAAAGGAATTAATTCAAAATCTCCCGCAGCTAAATTAATGGTAACATAGGAAATAATTCAAGATCTTCCGCAGAGATCTCCAATTTCTAAAATTCAATCAAAAACTCCTGCAGAGAGTCTTGGAAAAATGTTCCATATTCTACAGACTGGTTGTAGCATAGGAGAAAAATAGATAAAACTCGCCATTTGCAATTGATGGGCTAAAAATAACTGTCACAAACTCGCCATTAAAATGGCGAGTTTGGACATGCTTTATTACTTGGATGGTTTGAGGTTAGAAGTGTTTCCAGTCTGCAAAGTGTGGCAAATCTGTCTTCAAGATTTTATTTTAAGGACATTTTGTCTCCAAAATGACCAGTCTGCAGAAACTGGTTAAGTGTTCGTAGAGATCTCTTAATCTGTTTGTAGCAAAATTAATGTAAATATAGGAATTAATTCAGAAGTGTTCGTAGCAAAATTAATGTAAATATAGGAATTAATTCAAAATTGTTCGGAGAGAATATCCCAAATATCTCGCATATTCTGCAGACTGGCAAAATGACCAGAATTCTGGCGGATTCTGCCAGTCTGTATTTGGTGCACTAAATTCCACCCAGTCTGCAGAATATTGAACATTTATCCAAGAATCTCTGCGGGAGTTTTTGATGAATTTTAGAAATTTGAGATCTCTGCGGGAGATCTTTAATTAATTCCTATGTTACCATTAATTTAGCTGCGGGAGATTTTGAATTAATTCCATGTTACCATTAATTTAGCTGCGGGAGATTCTAAATCTACTGCTGAGCCTAGTTTCAGAGAATGTTCATTGTGTCGCCAATACATCTTTTTTTTCAAAAATAAGTCAACAAAAATTAGTATTGCAGTCGCCAGTCTTCATAATATAATTCCAATTTTGAAAGTTGACAGTCGTCAATATACCTTTATTTAAGTATATTATTATAACTACCTAAATTAATTGAGAGCGTATCAGCCAATCAGAGAGAGAGGCATACAACTGATACCAGCCAATCACAGAGAGCCTGAGAGAGGCATACTTTCTTTCATAGTTATTCATTTTTTTTTTAATAATTAGTCAGAGAGCATCAAATTAACATGACAAGTAGTGACTAGTGACCACATCATTCATAACAAAAGAACACCGTAAACAGAAAACTGACATACGATTTGAATTCTACATCGACAACATCGTGCAAGTGGAGCGCCATATCAAAACAAAATGGCTGCTTTGTTACCATTTCAACAGAGATGCGCATTGCGCGGTTCCGCTGATTATGATTATGAGTCACCAATTTTAATTTTAAATCTAATTTAAGTGCTCATTAGTCGTCCATATATGTGAAAGATGCTTATTTTCACAAATTTTAAGTCGACAATTAATCGGCGACTTGGTACATACTCTTGAACTAGGCTGCCGAGAGTCAGAGAGTAGCTCTTTCTCATATTAAAGTCTCTGCGGGAGAAGAGACACATTCTGCAGACTGGAATTCCACTGACTTTTTGAAAAAGCTGTAAAAATCCACCATAAATTTCCACTAATTTGGCTGATCCACCAACATTTAACCCATTTTTCCACCGAAAATTAATGGTAACATAGGAATAAATAGCTATAAATCCACTGACTTTGCCAGAATATTATTTTTCAGTGGAGAAAAATTCCACCGACAAGTCGGTGGAATTTATCCAAGTAATAAAGCATGTCCAAACTCGCCATTTTAATGGCGAGTTTGTGTCGGTTATTTGGAGCCCTTCAATTGCAAATAGCGAGTTTTATCTATTTTTCTCCTATGCTACAATATTATTTTGGTGAGAATTAACGATAATTTGTTAAAATTTTGAAGAGAGCTGGATCACACTGGACTTTTTCCAAAAGCTGAAAAATCCGGTTCATAAGAACACCGAAACGGAGCTTGCGGGAGATTATTTTAGAAATATTGCTACTGATATGTGTATATGGGGGACGAGCAACAACCCAACCCTCCTGTCAGGTCATTAAAACAATCATAAAGAGTGCAGTACAACAAACTAACTAGGCCAGTCTGATCAATATGGGAGATATTTGGGATATTTTCTATGAACAATTTGAATTAATTTCTATATTTACATTAATTTTGCTACAAACAGAATAAGAGATCTCTAGACTCTACAAACACTCTACCAGTTTCTTCAGACTGGTAACTAGCCAGACTGCAGGAACTGGTAAACTGTTCTCCAAGAAATCCTCTATATTTGCTTCTGTTCTCAGTTAAATACATATAAATATAGGAGGAAATTAAGGATTGTTCGCACAGAAAATGTTAAAAATGTCCCATATTCTGCAGACTGGATAATTAGGTAGCTAGATTACCATCATTATGGCTTCATATTAAATAACTTCAAATGCAAATACCAAGTGAATATTCATCCAGTGAACTTAAATGATTATATGAAGTGCAGATTTTGCATTAAAAGAAATAGGTAATCTCCCAATCGATTTGATTCGTTTCAGTGTTCCGTGTTCTTATTAGTAAGAACACCGAATCGGAGCAAAATATAGAAGGAAGAGTATTCTTATTCGTTCATTCTTACCTTTCTATTCCTTTACATTCATTCTTACCTGTCTATTCCTTTCTGTTCATTCTTACCTACCTGTCTATTTCTTTCCGTTCATTCTTACCTACCTGTCTATTCCTTTCCGTTCATTCTTACCTACCTGTCTATTCCTTTCTGTTCATTCTTACCTACCTGTCTATTCCTTTCCGTTCATTCTTACCTACCTGTCTATTCCTTTCCGTTCATTCTTACCTACCTGTCTATTCCTTTCCGTTCATTCTTACCTACCTGTCTATTCCTTTCCTTTCATTCTTACCTACCTGTCTATTCCTTTCCGTTCATTCTTACCTACCTGTCTATTCCTTTCCGTTCATTCTTACCTACCTGTCTATTCCTTTCCGTTCATTCTTACCTACCTGTCTATTCCTTTCCGTTCATTCTTACCTACCTGTCTATTCCTTTCCGTTCATTCTTACCTACCTGTCTATTCCTTTCCGTTCATTCTTACCTACCTGTCTATTCCTTTCCGTTCATTCTTACCTACCTGTCTATTCCTTGCCGTTCATTCTTACCTACCTGTCTATTCCTTTCCGTTCATTCTTACCTGTCTATTCCTTTCTGTTCATTCTTACCTACCTGTCTATTCCTTTCTGTTCATTCTTACCTACCTGTCTATTCCTTTCCGTTCATTCTTACCTACCTGTCTATTCCTTTCCGTTCATTCTTACCTACCTGTCTATTCCTTTCCGTTCATTCTTACCTACCTGTCTATTCCTTTCCGTTCATTCTTACCTACCTGTCTATTCCTTTCCGTTCATTCTTACCTACCTGTCTATTCCTTTCCGTTCATTCTTACCTACCTGTCTATTCCTTTCCGTTCATTCTTACCTACCTGTCTATTCCTTTCCGTTCATTCTTACCTACCTGTCTATTCCTTTCCGTTCATTCTTACCTACCTGTCTATTCCTTTCCGTTCATTCTTACCTACCTGTCTATTCCTTTCCGTTCATTCTTACCTACCTGTCTATTCCTTTCCGTTCATTCTTACCTGTCTATTCCTTTCCGTTCATTCTTACTTGTCTATTCCTTTCCGTTCATTCTTACCTGTCTATTCCTTTCCGTTCATTCTTACCTGTCTATTCTTTTCCGTTCATTCTTACCTGTCTATTCTTTTCTGTTCATTCTTACCTGTCTATTCTTTTCTGTTCATTCTTACCTGTCTATTCTTTTCTGTTCATTCTTACCTGTCTATTCTTTTCTGTTCATTCTTACCTGTCTATTCCTTTCCGTTCATTCTTACCTGTCTATTCCTTTCCGTTCATTCTTACCTGTCTATTCCTTTCCGTTCATTCTTACCTGTCTATTCTTTTCCGTTCATTCTTACCTGTCTATTCTTTTCCGTTCATTCTTACCTGTCTATTCTTTTCCGTTCATTCTTACCTGTCTATTCTTTTCCGTTCATTCTTACCTGTCTATTCTTTTCCGTTCATTCTTACCTGTCTATTCTTTTCCGTTCATTCTTACCTGTTTATTTTTTTTCCTTCATTAGTAGTATAGCTGTATAGGTATTAACGGTGTATCAGGTAGTTACGATGTATCAGGCAAGACGTTACAGTGACACAGAGTTATAGGGACGCAGAGAGTTATAGGGACGCAGAGAGTTATAGGGACGCAGAGAGTTATAGGGACGCAGAGAGTTATAGGGACGCAGAGAGTTATAGGGACGCAGAGAGTTATAGGGACGCAGCGAGTTATAGGGACGCAGAGAGTTATAGGGACGCAGAGAGTTATAGGGACGCAGAGAGTTATAGGGACCCGGAGAGTTATAGGGATGCAGAGAGTTACGGTAATAGGATAATAACCCGCGCACGCATATGCAACACCTGAAATTTGACTCAAAAACAGGGTTTACTGTACAGCTAACCACACGTTCATTTGGATAGGTAAAGGTGTCACTCAAATGTTATTTGAAAGGGAAGATGTTGTTCTTCATGCTACAATAAACAGAAGTTCTAAAAATTTGACCAAATTTGTGAAATATTGGTCCAAAGTCTGTAGATGTTTGAATAAAATATATTTTGGAGAACATATGCCTTTTTTTTTTTTATGGTATTTTCATAATATTTTGTGATGTATTCCGATAGAGTTTTTTAATGCTAAATCTGACGGTGTCTTCATTTTTCATCTAACTATTATAATTCAGAATTTACAAGCAATTTTCGGGAAAAAACATTACAAACTGTCTACCTAGGTACACAGCTAGCGTGTGCAGCCACACACCTCACCCGTAACTTTAGCACACAGATTGATCATGAGCAGGTAACTAAACCTATTCTCCCGCCTTACTCCCTACCACCAACTTCCACCCCTATTTGACCCACATCATTAGGAAGAGTTCACGGAGACGCGAATTTTGATGTAAGTCAACTCTTATTTTGCTGATATGCCACATCTCACTTTTTGTTGTCTACCTAGGTGCCCAAAAGTTGTGTGCGGGTTAACACTGACACTTACCAATATTATTGGCTATTTGCTGCTAGTAAAATATTACAGAGTATGATTATTACTTACGTAAGATGTTATAAGACCATATAATTGAACAAAATATCTAGCCTCTTTATAGGATATTAATCACTGACACTAACCACTAGAATTGACCAGTTAAGTCGTTAGAACTATTTACCGAATGGATGCATGTAGTACCAAAAGTAAAGGTTAAGTTAATAATATTTATCTGTATATAGTGAATAAACGAGAATATACAGTAATTGAATATCATGTCAGTAAATTTGATGTTATCCTTAGTTATAATTTATTACGGTACAGCTAAACCTCCTAGTAGACAAACCTCTTATAAGACCAAAAAAATTGAAAATGTACTGGAAAAAACCTCATACTAGACAAAACATATTTTTTGTCACCTGACAGTTATTCTAGTGCAGTGGTTCTTAACCTTTTTGGAAGAAATGAACTTCACAAGCTCCAAATATGCATTCACTGAACCCTTGTAGTTGGAAAAATGAATGTGTTTTCACATTGAAATATAAACATATGTAATGCATAACTAAAGCTTATACTGAATTAGTAAGCAAACTCTGCCATGCATCATTTGCATACTAAATCACTCTGTGTAATGATCAAAACACAAAATTCGCAAAGGAATAAAAAAAATTATGAACCAAACGGCCGAACCTCTGAAACTGACTCACCGAACCCCTAGGGTTCGATCGAACCCAGGTTTAGAACCACTGTTCTAGTGTAATAAAGATTTTAAAATAATTTACATTTGTCTAATAGTTCCTTATTTTTCAGAGTAAATGGGAAAACAGAGAAAGGGTTCTGGTGTTCTGTTCAAGAGGAATCACTGCCAGACAGCGCCATCTCATGGGTGATTTGAGGGACATGATGCCACACGCAAGAGCAGGAACTAAACATGACACAAAGCACGATCTGAAAGTCATCAATGAGGTAAACTTAACATTCTCAAACTTATACCTATACAAACTTTCTAGCTACTTAACTTTGAAAATATGCTACTATGGTAAATACTCCAATAATCAGAAATTAAAGCCACAAGAATCAGCACTTTAAGCCCTAATCATCAGCTGGAATAATATAAGAAATACAACAAATATGGAAAATTTTATCTGTGCACATCATTGGAAAGAAGAATATTTGTCCCTTCTCATAAATATTTTATTTTTTGATGATAGATATTATTGAAAACTTGTATACATAAATCCTCATATATATTCAAACATTAATTGTGTCAAATATCAAGTTTTATTTGTTTTTCTTATCTTTTTTTTTGCTTGATGAAATCTTATTATTTTTGAGTTTTATTGGTAGGTGCAGATTCAACATGCTCTTACTCTAACTATTGAAGAAGAGCAAATTGTAGCTTGCTTTTGATTAATTTCAGAATGTATTTTGATGACTCGTTCGTATCATCCTTGTAATAGCTAGTATCTTGGTAGTTCTTGAATGTTCCATACATGAAATAATTGTAAAGGTTACTATTTAGTAGATCACCAGTTTGCAGAAAATGTACAAGTGTAGCTACAGTTGATGCCATAGAAAAGTCTCATTCTGTATCATGGCTTCTAATTCCAATGATATATTCTCACTGATTTTCTCTGTAGGTTGCTGAGATTCGCAACTGCAATCTGGTGATGTACTTTGAAGCTAGGAGTCACGATACTCTCTTCCTGTGGATTTCTGATGTTCTACAGGGACCCTCCATCAAATTCCAAATCCTTAATGGTACGTTCAAATTTATTGCACTGAGTCTAAATTCTTATTTGTCTTATTGTTAGTGCTCATAATTATAGCTATAAATTAGATAATATTTTGAATTATTTTCACAGTTTTTTCATTTATTTTCACATCATTTCAACTCGATATTTACAAAATGAAATGGTGTTTCAGTGTAACTGTAATCACTGTGGCTAATGTAGTAAAGCTGTATAAAATATTTTCTGTAGTTTATACAGTAGCTAAATAATGAAAGTTCCTTTTTCTTGTTATTTATTACAATTTCGAAGTCAGTTATATTCAAGCTTATCCTATTATTCTTTATTTCACTAAACGAATTAAAATATCTAACCTTTTTTTTTTTCAGTTCACACTCTGAAAGAATTGAAATTCTCCGGCAACTGTCTGAAAGGCTCTCGCCCAATCCTTTATTTCGGTAAAAAGTTCGACTCTGAACCCCATCTGGGTGTGGTGAGATCAGCTCTAGAGAGAATTTTCAATGTCCCCACACACCACCCCAGGAGTCAACCTTTCTTTGACCAGGTCATACATCTCGATGTTGTCGACAACAGAATTTGGTTCAGGAAGTATCAAATCCTTCACGAAAATGGCGAACTAGCTGAAATAGGTGCGTGACTTGGATTTTAAAAATATTGATTAAAATAATGATGTGGCTAAATTGTAGGTATTTATTATTTAATGATTATTTAAAGTAATGTTTTGCCCTTGCAGATTATAAATAGTTACGATATTTTTCTCTTCATAACGCTTTTTCATAAATTAAAAAAAAGAATTTGTCAGTTCTATTTTTAATCAACTTCATTTATTTTAATTTAGTAAATTATAAACTTATGTGAATGATGTAGCTAATATAGAAAATCAGATATCTTTGTTTTCCTTTTCTTATATGTAACTTGATTTTTTCCTTAGTTCTTATATGAATCTTTTTATAAACATTTACGTTTTATTTTCAGGTCCACAGTTCGTTCTCAACCCCGTGAAAATTCTGTCCGGGAGTTTCTCCGGTGCCACACTTTGGGAAAACCCTAAATTCAAGACTCCTGCTTCCGTAAGTTTGCTATATTCAATTTTTTGGTTAGATAAGAAATAATAACGGTTATTTATTAGCTTAGTTTAGCTCTGTATGTGGTATTTGATGTTGTTGGTCAACTCACTTCTGAACTTCATTCAAAATTGGCTAGTTTAATTTCTATCTAGTTTTTCTTTTGACTGGGATAGTGATGGGCATCTGTAGTCAAAAACATTTTTTAATAAAATCTGTACTCTGAATAGTTTATGTACTTAAGAGCATAGAGAGTGATGTATATTTTAAATTGATAGTTTAATTAACTTTAGTGCATGACTGTAATAGAAGAGAGAGTTGTATTATCCATTTATTTGATTAGACATAGCTAAATTAAAATTTTCTCAACAATTCATTTTGAAAATTTACACCGAAGTTAATTTTCAAAAGTTAAGATTTTATAAACTTCAAATGTGTAGTTAGTAGCCAATAAATAGTTAATATATGTACTAATTTTAATTAGTCTTGAAATTTCCTGAATTTTTTGTTTTAACATGTGACGCGATAGTCACATTCGTCACTAGGCCTTGCACATTCAATTTACCACATTATAGTCCTTTATTTTTTATATGACGAAATTCGTCACGCACGGCCGTAAAGGGTTAATACATCATATATTGTCTGATCTATTCCATTGCTGTCATGTCCTTTCTTTAATAATTAAATTGACAATCAGTGAGCTCTAATAAATGTGTTCAATTCACAGAGGAGAGCCCTCATCAACAAACTAGGAGAAGAGAAAACTCTGAGCAAGGACAAGAAGAAACAGAAGTACATTCTTGGCAAAGATAAAAACCCTTACAAGAAGGACGCATTCTTTGAAGATCTTTATGAACATTAACTAATACATATTATCTAACATTTGGTCTTTCATTCATTCAAAACTGAGATTGTTATATATTCGTAGTTCATTTTTCTCTCTAACTAAAGCATTAGTGATAATTAGGGTTGTGACAATATGCGTTTGAAATCGTAGATCCTGAAAATATTATAGACTTGAGAGAATTAAACGGTATTGAATGGTTCTAAACCAGCGGTATGTTGTATTCGATACCATTTTATTTCGTTTCGTCTATGATATTCATAAGATCTATGATTTTAAACGCATATTGTCACAACCCTTGTGATAATACTAAGTAAAGTTTTTCATTTAAATTCTGTATGATTGGGGAACCAATATTTTCTTTTTTTAGCCAATACTTCTTTCCATTTTGTTATTTCTTTACGGTAGCTTATCTATTATATTTTTAGGCAACAGTCCGAGCGTCACACTAGCGGGAAGTTCGTCTGTTCAAAAATAGATATTAATTAAATTCTCATGATTGCAAGGGATTCTTGAATCTACAAGGATTAATGAAACTACAAATTATAATCAACTATCTTCGCTATCGATAAGATTCGTGCATGGCATTACACATAAGTTATTCAAAATAATTATACATTACCTATGTGAAGATTATTTGGTTCAATTGACTGCGAAACATATATTAGCTGAATATCCTAACCATCACTGATCTAGAAGATATTTCCCTACTAATGTTGGATTGAAAAACAGAGATGTTTTAGGTGAAAAAGAAGATGCTATATTAGACATTGGTGAACTGATTAACTTCTTGAGAGATTGTGATATTAACATCAGACGTTTAAAGAAGATGGAGGATCTGAAGAATGATTGGTGCGAAATGGCCACGTCGCTGAAGCACCATGAAATCTGGATACAACTTACTATGTAATACAATATTCAATTGATCATTCGAACTAAACATATTACAAATTCTCACAATAAATTAGTTAAACCATACTTATACTTTCGGTCAGGCTGTCACGGAACATCTCTTCAAACTTGGTTAATCACAACAACACTAAAATCAATTACCAATCTCATAATGAGGAATGCTTTCCCTCTGAAGTCTAACCAGGAACTAACTTCTTTTGTCCATTCTCCTAAATATCCACCTACTTTTACTAGAGTATCCAATTCTTCAATTTATTTGGATATACAAAACTAAATGATTGTATCCTTTTTCATAATTTAGCCAACAGAAAACTATATACAAATGTCCAATTCTCCTCAAAACAGTCACGAAGGTCTGTTCTCAAATCTTTAAACAGCTAAATGTTCCCAAGTTATGTTAGCTGCCACTTTATGTAATTATTATTCATAAAACATATAAAAGGCCGTACACACGTAGGGTTTTTTAAGTCTTTCCACCAGACTTTTTGCTAAGCTCCTCCTATTTTTACCACAAGAATACGAAATAACGATATAGTTATTATTTATTTCAGTTGGTATCCATGATGCTATAATTTTATCGTGAATATAAATAATAATTATATAGTTTTTTCTTATTTTCGTGGAAAAAGTAGGAGGAGCTTAGCAAAAAGTCTGGTGGAAAAACTTTAAAGGCCTACGTGTGTACGGCCCTTGTTCCGCCAACCGAGATGACATATATTTTAAAACCAAGCAAATAAAGGCCTGAAATAACTTTAGATATTCCTAATTACATAAAAGTCATGTATATACAATATATTATACACTTCAATGGTAAATTATTGTGTTTTTAAACCAAAATGATCAATAGTTTCATTTAAATTTCATAACTCCATTCAAATTATATATTAATATGAATGGAGATGCATATTAATTTTTTTTGGTTGAAAAGACCAACAATGTTAAAATGTCTTCCCATTTCAGATAATGATTTATTTTGTGTTAACTGTAATAGATAATTGTTGTGTTAAGACTTTCGTACAGTTTTTCTTTACTTTGACGAACTTTAAATTTTCTCTTCAAGAGTTTGAAATTCGAAATGAAGCTTTTGAATACAGAAGTTATTAAAAAAAATTCTCTGATGTTCTATCTGGTTCCTTTAAATGGTTCGTTCATCCTCAAACTGTTGTAATTTGGCATTTTATACTACGTTAATTACCTTCGCAATCTTGCGGAAGGTAATATTATACCCGGCCTTTATTTATCTAACATTTTGTTATTCGCATAACTGAAAAAGTGTTCAACCAAATTGACTGAAATTTTGTGAAACGATTGGTCCATATCCAGTGACCTTCTGGTAGAATTTTGCGAGCGACCCAGTCAAAGGTCATGGTCATTTGTAACTCAAAAAGTATCCAACCAAATTGTCTGAAATTCGATAAGATGATTGGTCTATGTCCAGGAACCATCTGGTATAATTTTGGGAGTGATCCGTTCAAAGGTCATTTATAACTCAAAAAGTATTGAACCATATTGCATGAAGCTTGGTGGGACGATTGGTCACTAACTTACTATCCAGTTACCAGTTTATCACATTTTGGGAGAGAATGGGTGAAAGCGGAGGCGAAGGTATGCGCTCTACCGAGTGCACACAATCTAGTTATCAATATTTTAAGTTTTGTAGGTAAATAAATCATAGAATTGTACACAAATTCAAATCTGACATCAAAATTTGATACTTTATCGTTGTTTATTGTTTACAAATAGTAATTCTTCAACCATAACATCCACCATTCAATAAATGAACCATAACAATTAATTTAAAAATATTTGCATATGTTGAGTTTCCATTCCTTGCCGCGGCCCATTGATAGCAAACAGTGTAGCGTCAAACTAACAGTAGAACTCCTCTAAAGTGAACGAGATAGAAATACCTCGTATAGTGAACAAATTTTCTTTAGTCTGCCATAAAATAGCCTTCAGTTTTCTAAAACCTGAAGGTTGTTCATCTCGGACTAAAGAAAATTTGTTCACTATACAGGCTATATCCTAACTCATTCATTATGGAGGAGTTTTGCTGTAGTGCATTGGTAACAAAACAGTGTCGTGTTATTATTCTATATTGATAATAATAAATACAAATACTACTGTGTATTTTATTTCGAAAGGGATTGTCTACTTTCAATATTGTAGTCGAGTGGCTGCTATTTGTTTGAAACTAACTAAAAATTATTATGCTAAAGCTACAATTTCAATAAGTTATTATGAAAAATCGCATCAAAATATTAGAATATATATTAACAATGTTCTTCCACAATTAATATATTTTTATACGTTTAATAATAATAATCTTTTCAATTATTTTTCCATTATTTAATTTGCATCTGTAATTAATAATTTACCCTATATTTATTTTATTTATTTACTATACACCTCAATAACAAATAGAAATATCATTGTAAGGAACAACAACAATCAATAGGGTATGACAGAGCCGTGATGTACAACTGAAAAATCACTTCCTTGCAAGCTGTTGAGATTGTTAGTAAATTCTCCGCAGATTAGAGTTCATATTATACCTATATTTAAATATAAAAGTATTTGATTTTCTGATACATAACTGATTTAGAATTGAAAAAGAATTATATAGTTAAATTTTGTTATTTGAAAATAATTTGAAAATAATTGATAATACTATTTCTTTAGAAAAAGGAAGAAATCTAAAAAAAAAAATTGTAAATAACAAATGATTATAATATTGCAAACAATAGTATCGTAAAATGAATAATTTGAAATAGGTATATAACTGTATGAATGTCTTAAATTCTTTCAAATCTTGATTAAAAAGATATTCGCAGATTATTTTTGTGGGAAAAATATAAATGCAAATATACGTAAGTGATTAAGACAAGTTGTGAATCTTATTATAATTTAATTTAAGTGAGAACGAAAGTTTTATTTAATAAATATATTAAATAAATAATATTATGAATAAAGGTACTACCTCTAAATGTGATAAGTATGCAATTGAACAGTAATTGTTTAATTGTCTAGAATTATACAATAATTATTAGAAAATCTTAGATGCAAATAGCAGACTTCATCCACGAAAATTTTATGAGGAAATATAAATCGTGTTAAATTGAAAATGACAAATGTGTTCTGCAGATAGCACACTCACACCAACCAATCAAGTTGTCACTTAGCGCACTAATCATTTTTGCCCTACATTGATGGCTGGGAAGGTAAATAGGTACCATGTTTGAACTCTAAACATGTAGCCCTACCAACCTTCTGTTTGCTATCGAATTAATATTTTGTTGAGTTGGTGAGGAGGGAGAGGGTATATAAGCCACCAAGTTCACAAATACTCACTCAGTTAGCAAAGAGATCTCCACAGTGAAGCACGTCTGCTTACATCTCTCTACCCGCGTAACAGTTCATCGGTCTCTCTATCTTCATCTGAGAATTTCTGCAATTTTGAATTTTTTAAATCTAAATGTATAGCACTGATCCTACAGATACATACTAATTAAATATTTCGTCAAACGTGCTTTCAACCTATTTCAACATGGATGATACTGACCCTACCGGTACCTATTGAAAAACGTCAAGAGTTTTCATATCGTTATTTGTGAAGTTTTGAATTCTGGAACGATGAACTCTACAGATCCTACTGATACCTACTAGGTAATACGTGAATAGTTTATACATCTGAACTGATTCTCTTGTTCAAAATGAATGGCACTGACCCCACCGACACTTACTGAAGATTAAAAACTTCAATTAAATATTTCTCGTTCGAATTCAAGTGCAATTTTTGACGCTGCATGATGAACGGTACCGACCCAACAGACACCTATTGATAAATGCTAATTACAGCCATCCGATTGGCATCAAACAATTCTGTGAACACTGATAAAAAGATCAATTTATTTCTCAGTATATCAACAAATCTAATTTGTTAATAGCAATGGATACTACAAAGAAATCGACAGATCCTACCGATACATATTAAGAATCAAAATCACTTTTGGAAGATTCTGAATTCTGATCGGAATAGAATCTTCCAATTAGCCAAGATGGAGGATTCGACCGATCCAACGGAGAGATATTGAGAAATATTCCATGCAATAAGAATAGGTAACTATTTCTTTAGCATATATGATTAGAAAGATCAAGATGTACGAATATCTAGAGCGAGATTTACTAATCTGTTCATGTGCCATATTTAACTCAGTGTAAGAGCTACGATTATATTTATATTCGTGCCAAAGAATACAACAAACCAACTGCCTAATGAAGAGTAATAATAGAATGTTTAAGAAAATTCAAATCAAGGAAGATGTCGTCAACTGCAACAAGGAAGACCACCGGCCAAAAAATTACGCCTGCACGTTTCTCTCCGAGAGACGTTGAAGAAAGTCAACGTCCTGCCGTACATAAGTGGTCGTATCTTTCTCTAGAGGACGCTGATGAAGATATACATACACTCTCGAGGTCATGGATCCGTATACTTGGCAATGTAGAAGAATATTCTCATATACGATGGATAAACAGCTTGCAAGATCGGCTCTTCAATTATCATTCCATGGGATGGAGAAAAGAACGAAATTTCTTTTGAACATTTAAGGTGAGAATACAAAATGATAATTGAAATTGTTTCTGAATTTTTTTAAATAAATTATGAGTGTGCTTAATATGAACTGCATTTTCTAATACTGTTTTTTCTTTTGCTTTCAGATCTCACTTGTTGCAATCTCCTTGTCATCCATATTGAAGTTTTGTTTTAGTCCTCCGTTTCAAAATGATTTAAAGAGCAACATGGATGAAGAAAAAGATAAAAAAGGGCATTTTATTTGGCACATATAATTATGTTGGCATTCGATTTTATTTGCATTTAAATCTCATGAAAGTGCATCTTCCATATTAGTGATTTTTATTAGAATTTTCAAATTAGTTATTAGTTAGAATATTAATTAATTGGTGATGTTCTGATTAATGCATTATAATTAGTATGTTTGATATCTTGCACTTATTGTTTATTTAAGTTCTGCTGGTTAAACAACAGTATTACTCATTTTGTTTCTTCTATTGGGCATTCCTTTTTTCAATTAACACTTTCCACCGATGTAACTGGGCTTTGTAGATTTAAGGAAAATGATATTAACAAATATCTTTAATTAGATTATGTACCTACTAATACTCTTTAAAACTCTTTACAATTTATTTAATACATTGTCTGTGATAGTTTAATATCATTATTTCAACAACTGCATATCAATTCCTTTTTTGGAAAGTTTATTTAATGCATTTTAATTACAGACTTCAATTCGTGTTTAAAACCCAAAATTTAGTTTCAATTTTTTTTTCTTGTTGTACCTCTATACTTACACTGTGATATCTTGTGTTTTTTTTTTTTGTTAAACTTTTTAATAGTTTATATCTTTTCGTCTAATCAATGATTGTGAACAGAGCATATATTTATTTATTTATTTATTTTTGTAGCTATTTAGTGTTGGTACCTTCTGTTGTTTCTAAATTGAAATAGTATATTGAGATATAGAATAGATAATTAATCTGTATCACTGGTACACGCATTAAAATAAGCTTTACAATACGTTTTAATTAAAATGTTGAATAGCAATAATTTGTATCTCTGTAATAGGCATTAGAAAATAAATATATAAACTATTCCTAACAAACTGTTCAATCTCTGATACAAAATGATTATCTTTAATAAATTGTTAAAAATGCGTACAACGCTTCATTTCCCTCAAAAGTTTATAGGTATTTTTCCATGGCTACTTATCCTACATCACGGAAAATAGACCTTCAAGCATACTTAGAATCGTAGGCAATTATCAACTTTGACATAGATTCTCTTAAAGCAGATCAATTCCGTGAAAAACAACAGGTAGTTGAATAGAGACGGAATATCCAAATTATCAAATACTAATAACTTGATATTGTTAATAAGGATGTTCAAAGAGCAAATACTATGGGGATCTGAAACTAAAGTCCCACCATAATTTTTTGACTGGGTATTCAACTTGAACCAAATGGGAGATATAATTTCAGCAACATTATTTATTATCAGATGATCTACAAAATAATAGAAATCCTTGATGAGAAAAAAAATGAATTATTGATATCATGTAGCAAATTTTGAAGTTAAATTTATTAGGAATTTCATACAGATGAAGAGGAATTTCATACATACAAAGAGTAATTTCTTACACACAGACAGGAATTTCATGCAGGCAGACACACAGACAGGAATTTCATGCAAACAGACAGGAATCCCATACATACAATGTGTAATTTCATACAGACATACAGGAATTTATTCATACAGACATACAGGAATTTATTCATACAGACAGACAGGAATTTCATAATTTAGTGTTCCCGTATAACCTGTTTACAAACTATAAATATAACAAATAGTTTCATTGCTCAGTTCAATTCAATTTTTCTATATATGCTTCAAGTTACAAAAATTAATTGAGAAAAATACTTACCAATAAAATTGACTTTAAATCATCGTTGATGAAACTTTATATGATACAATTTTTTATCATACATCTGAAAAAGGGGAAAAATTTTGAGTAATGACGTTTTCTTTTTCACCAGTCAGTGGCATATATAATTTGTAGTGATTTGTGATAGACTTATCCATGGTATTAGCGATGTCATCTAGATAGGGTAAGTTCCAAGTTATCGGACGGTTTACATTTTCGATCACATATGTAAAAAATATAATGATGATTATTTAATCTATAATATAATTGGTATTCATGATACATTCAGGTATCATGAATATCAATTTAAATATCGGGTTAATTTTATTTGTTTAATTTTTATGTAGGTATCAGTGATACTATTTAAAATAAAAGTTTAATAATTATTATTATGAACTATTTTCAAACATGATCGAAATGTTGAACTGTTTAATAACTCGAAACTTATCCTATTATGAAACAGATTCATTATTATGATAAATCATGATAGTGATACTCATATATTGTCAATATGAATATGAATCAGTTTATAAATTTGAATGTTTATACCAGGGAGAAAAGTATAGTGGGCTCAATCTTCTATGGACCCACCATAATTTTCTCTATGGGAAAGGAATCATTTTTCACCTACTTGAAAGAATAAATTATAATTTTAATTATTCAATTTATATCTATGGAAAAAATTAAAGATATGAATATGTATTAATAATTTAAATTGGATATAATGTAAAGAAACTTATTAATTAATGTTCTAATTTATATCTTAATTCTTAAACTCGATATTCTGAATTAGGTTTATATAAACAAAATCATTTGATTCAAATAATAAGGGTGAAGCATAATTGATAAAAATATGTCTGGAAATGGTCAATTATTAAACATTATCAGATAAAATGTTGGTGTTTTTATTGGAGAATAGGAAGGTATTGTAGCACTATGTGTGTAATTGTAACTATCTTTGGAGATGTTCATTTAGAAAAGATCAAACTTGATCATTTTTAAAAGATCAAACCTTATCATTTAAAAAAATCAAACTTGAGATCATTTTTAAAATATCAAACTTGAGATCATTTAAAAAACTTGAGATTATTTAAAAAAAAAATCAAACTTGAGATCGTTTTTAAAAGATCAAACTTGAGATCATTTTCAAAAGATCAAAGTTGAGATCATTCAGAAAAGATCAAATTTGATCATTTTTGAAAGATCAAACTTGATCATTCAAAAAAATCAAATTTGAGATCATTTTCCCACTTGATCATTTAAAAAAATCAAACTTGAGATTATTTTTAAATCATCAAACTTGAGATCATTTTTTAAAGGATCAACTAATGCTTCATCCAAATCTACGACCTAGGTGAACAAACCTGATTATAACTTTTGTAAGGAAGTGTAATTCTCCTATATGGTGCAATTCAATATATCTTCAGCTTTCAGAAATCAAATGACTTCATATATAATATTATACCTGATATATTTTGAACCTTTTATTGCAAGATTGATAAGGGAATAATTTGATTCTAAACATATACGAACATATGTAAACAGACAATAGTTATGAAAATAGAAAGCTAAAAGACAAAATACATAGGAGCGGTTTATCAAAATTTAAAATATATACAAATAATTAATATCATCAAGCAATTATAGGAGCTAGAAGCTATTCGGGCTTCTAGATCTTATGTAGCTCTAGATATAGCTTCTAGAGAATATATCTTCTAGATAAAAACAACTTCTATATAATATAGTTTAATTATAGACGATATAGATTCTATAGAGTCCTAGACAAAACAACTTCTAAACAAAACAGCTTTTAAACAATACTGCTTCTAAATTAAAACAACTTCTATACAGAGAAGCCCCTCTAGATAATATAGCTTCTATTATAGAAGAGTCTTGGACAAAACAACTTCTAAACAAAACAACCTCTAGACAATATAGTTGCTGTAACAAAACAACTCCTAGATGAAACAGCATCTAGACTACGCAAATCATAGTTGTTTCATTCCAGAAACATGTGACGCTAAGCTACTTCCTAGGTAGTACCTACTTCTTACCTAGGTGGTTTCTAGGGCGTTGAACTTAGCAGCCGTCCGACCTCCCGAGTTTTTATAGTCGATTTTATCCGCAGCAAACATCCTTTTTATCACATTTAGAGACAAATTCAGCGTTGTTTTACTATTTAGATTGACTTGACTTTCCTATGACTAAATTCAGAATGAAAGAATTAAATAATGAGAAACAAAAAATAAAATACCTATGACTAAAAAGAAATAAATTGCATCAACCTAACACTGTCATCTCAATAGAAAGCTTCTCTAATCAAAAGTTCTTTTAAATATATAATCTATTTCGTATCTCTTATCAGCTACAAATGTTCTCTACCTTCTTCATAATCCTTCTATTGCTTCACCAAATTCAGTCACATATTAAACTCATCACTGATTATATAAACCTTTAATTTCCTGTGCCAGTGTGAGCTCTTACTCTGTTATATCACTCCGTACCTACAAATTCGATTGCCTTCACCGATTTCCCGGGTTAATGCTCCCTCAAGACCTTTAAGTACAGCAGGTAAGGATTTACCAATGCATATCAGGTAGTAATAGAAGAAGATAAGCTTAGAATGTGCTTCTTTGAGCAAGCTGTACCTACTAACAATCTTGACGGCGTGGTGTGTATGCGACTGTTGAGGGAGCACATTTATACTTCCTCTTCCCAGACTATTTCCGTATTTTACAGTCCAGTCATTGAACACTCTTCTTTCACAGAAACTTACCATTCACGTAACAGGTGGGCGAAAGAAAAGGAATCACGATGAAAATATCATGAAAGTAGTGAGAAAAACATTTACTATTTTTCGTACTTTCGTTCAAAACCTCAAAGTTAACTACAGTTCTCGTGATGAATGCTATAAGCTGAATGAAAAGCGAAGGTCATTGGAGTTCAATGCTTCTTTGCGGATACTACTCTAGCCCATTTATTGGCAGATGCAATAGTGGCGTTCTACTTAATACATCCAGTACTCAAATATAATAATACAACTATTATATTCACTACGAACTTTAAAATCACCATCAACATTTTGGAATGTGAAAATACTTACTGACGGAGTAATGATATGGCGTCTGATTATTATGAATTTCCTAGATAACAATATTGCATCAGTTATCAAGCCTAATATGACATGTTACTATTTTTAGCTTTATATATTCACTACGCATTTACTACAGAGTCTATAGACAGTCTGGAATTTGAACAAGGAAATAGAAATCTCCGGTGTGTGGAATAAGACAGCAAGTTTAACCTCTAGGTTGTAAACTACTTTTTAGAGTACCTATAAGGTTTAGTGAACTAAGAACTAGTCCGGGTCTATAAATAAAAAGATTGCTACCTACTCAGAACTTGGGTTGTTATTCTAGGAATAAAACTTTTACCCAATACCAACCTATTGGGATATTTCATGAAGTAATAAATTTTATTATCTTTTTCCATATGTATTCAATACCAAAGATTTGTGATAAATTTAGTACATAAGAATATTTGAATATTTACTTCCCATATTAAGTACGGAGAATATTGTAATATGAAAAAAAAATTAATTAAGTTGTATATTCAACTGTGACTCATTCTAGTTAATAAATGAGTCATCATCTACAACTGACAAATAAAAATTACATTGAAAAGGCTTATTATTCAACAATTTTGTTTTCATGTCTTAATTATTAAAAAAATTGGTTATGAAAAAAAAATATATAAACACATGACCATTATCAAATAAAATTTAGAAATGTATACATTGTTTAAATTATCTGAATATATTCATATAAAATGTTCAAAAATCCATTATATTATCAATATATATATACATTATCATATCTCAAAAATGTATTACAAGATAACTATTCAGAATATTGCTTTAAAGGGTAAATTCTGAATTATTTTACTGTATCCATGATACTTTCTGATATTATGGATACCAATTAAAAAAAAACATAGACTCTTCCTCTTATGATCGAAATTGTGGAACAGTTCAACAACTCAGAGCTCATTCAGTTCCATTCTTGCTGTAACTTTTAAATTTCATACTAGGATAAGTTCCGAATTATCGGTCAGTACTACATCTTCGGTCATATAAGAAAAAACAATATTAAAATGGTTATTATTAGATAGCACTGTGTAATAACAACAATTTTTATATTGTTTTTTCTTATATGACCGAAGATGTAGTACTGACCGATAATTCGTAACTTACCCTAGTATGAAATTTAAAAAATTTTCGTTTAAAGATAAATATTTCTCCATTAATGAAGTATTAGGTTTTATGTTACAAATTTGTATCATTTATTAAACATTTATTTATCGCAGTAGCCAATGAAAATCAATGTGCTTAAATGAATAATAGAGTTATATATATTTCTTTATTTATATGAATTGGTAAGAAACTATGAAAATGGAACTTATATGTCTTTTATTTCCAATATTGATTATTAGAAAACTGATTTACATAAGGTTTGAAATACCTAGCCAGCCATTTTTGTTTAGTAAATATATATTTTTTTATAAACTGTAGAAATAGTTAATAAATTTCGCAAGTTCTTCATAATGAAATTACGTAATGTTCAATTTTCTAATGCTCGTAGTGACTTCAATGAATATAGATAATAATCTACTTTAATATTGTAGGTACAAACATGACATTGATAAACATATCTTAAAACAGATAACAGATTTTTTAATGGAAAAATAATGTCTTAAATACAGTACCTGTTATTCATTCATTAATCAACATAATGGCTTTAATATTATATTTTATAACAAGTACGTAGAACGTATTATCGATAGATGTATACTGATTTAGCAAAAAAAAATTTCACTCTCAAAAGTACGATTTTTTAGCTCTACAACAGATTTATTTCCCGTTTTTAAAAGCATTCAAATAACAATTCCTCTGTAAAGTATTGATAATCTGCAGAAAGAAAGGTACAAACAAATTCTAACAAACTGAAAATTTGAGTCAATGTGACCAGTATTTTTTTTAGTGAACTGTCACCATAAGTTCCGAACTAATTTGTCCCTATTTGTCCTACAAAATTCGATAGGAGAAACAGGAAGAGTTTCTCATATGAACCAACTATCACCAATGTCCGAATTCTAAAACTGGAACCTTCACTTATTCACTTAGCTATTATTTATTAAATTGTATGTGTAAGTAATAAAAAAATTGTATAGTTGGATATTATGATTTTTTTAGGTATTCACATGTAGTTATGTTTCTTGGGACAATAATGGGACTACATTGGCAATATTGGGTACAACATTGACCCGAGAATCATTGCTACACGGGAATTTTCTTTTGAATGATAATTTCAATTTATGTATTTATATTCGTTTGGAAGGAACCATTATTCGGTTATTATAATCTATATTAAAATATAATAATTGTAAAGGAAAAACAAATAATTTTTTGTTGTATAATAGAAATATTTTTAATGCTTGAACTTACTTTATTGTCCGTCTTCTGACCACTTGCGCAAAGCCATTTCGACCACCCATCAATAAAATCGTTATAACATTCACAAAAATGAATAAAACTTTATGAAAATTTTTCTTTGGATGGAGAAGGGTTCAACCATTAAAATGATACCAGAAAGAAAAGTGTAACTTCAACAGTTATAGTAATATACTACTTTAAACTTTGGTTACAGTTTTTTGGGGGGGACACCCTGTGTAGTATAGATAAGAAATAGATTTGATTCAAAAAATTTACCTACATCTATTATATTCTATTTAAAATGTATAAGCATTGCTTTATTGTGAGATCAAGCAAGATTCAACAGCTGTTATAGTTAGAAAACATTACTTACCGATTGAACCTCTGGTGGTGGAAAATTTAAGGTACGTTTTGCATGCATCGATTGTTGCGATGATCGCTTAACGATCGACGTCCAGCGATTATCGCTGAGCACTAGTTCAATGCTATTCCTATGGGGCTGATTTGCAACGAGCGATTATCACTTAGAACTAGTTCAATGTATTCTTATTGCTGGGCGATCATCACTGAGCGATTATCGCAACAATCGCTGCATGCAGAACATACCTTAAAACTCCTGATGAATCATAGCCTGTAATATTATTTGAGTGGAATATAAATGTGCTTTTTAATTATACTAACCAGAGACAGAAATCTCTACAAAAAAAATTTGAATGACAACAACAATAGTTAAATGAATCACGTTAAGTACTTAAATATGTTATTTTATGTTAAATGAAATTAATTACTCTTCGTTAGTTAAAGTGTTCGGTTGAACAAGAATGTACCTAAGTTTACCGGTCAGCATTTTCTAAAACTCAGATTTTTGCAACTTTCAAGAAAATTATCACCATGGATAATTTAAAAGGTTAAACTTCTGTAAAATTTATAGCTGATTGGAATAAAATTCAATGAATATATTTTATTTACTGTATAATTATAAAATATAACTAAAATGATTTAACATTTTTTCAAAGGCCGATCATCTGCGGAAGAAGCAAAGAAAAGTAGAATTATATAAATTTATATATATATATATATATATATATATATTCACAAGCTACAACATCAGCGAAGTTTAATCCATATATTCCGTGTTAACTTGACCTGCCCTATATAGTACATATATAATTTGTGTGACCATGCATTTGCTTTTTGGCCCACTTGCCCCAAAATTAAATTAATTGGCTGACATTTTTTCTACATTCTGGAAATTTATCAATTGACATAGTTAGATAAGTTTACTGGGTGCAATTTGTTTGGCATTTAGACAATACTATAATATAAAGAAATTGTCAAAACTTCAAGAAAATATGACACTAGAAAACACAAGAAAGTGTCTACAAAGCATGGAGTACTGAGGTCAATAACCGACCTGAATATATCCAGTACCACCTGACAATCAAAGACCTGACCTCAGACTGCCTTATTGCAGCAGAGTCAGCTGTTTCTGAACTGATGGTACTTTGCAGCTCTGCAGTGTTGCCACATATCGCGGAACTGTTCTCTCATTTTTTTTCTTACGGAGGCGTGCATAATTAAAGTGACGTTGAATTTGGCACTTTATTTTGGACAATTTACCTGAAAGGTGTCATTATGATCTATAGAGTCATACTTCAATATGAAGAAGACTATGATACATTTACTTGGAAGATGCAAAACTATTCATATGAAGGATTTATAAAAATGTTATTCTACTCTTCATATTCCTAAATATTTTCCATAAACTTATTATTAAAAGAACATTTTTTGAATGAATTTAATGTTGAATATATATCAAAAAATTAATGTATAATTTTTTTTTCAAAATAAACTGTAATATTATATACCCAATTTTAAAATAATTTTTTTATAGATTTCAATTACCATTCAAAGTATTTATCAATTAACACAATGATGACTCTGTAACACAATTTTACAGCTTAAAGATCTGTACATAATAATAATTATAAACAATTTGAAATAATGAGGCGAAATATTTGAATACCATTATTGATTAGTTTTGTGGGATTCAAGTATAAAAACATATCTTAATACTAGGAATTCAAAAGGTAAAAACATCTATAATTTGAATAAAATTGGACAGCTTAATTGAATTATTGAAAATGAATTTATTATTTATTTTATTATTTATTTTATTTAAAATTTATAAAATTTTGTGACAATATGCGTTTATAATCATAGATCCTGAAAATATTATAGACGGAGAAAAAAAAAAGAGAATTGAATAGTTCTACACCAGCGGTATATAGTATTCGATACCATTTCCTTTCGTTTCGTCTGTGATATTTAAAGATCTATGATTTTAAATGCATATTGTCACAACTCTACTTATTATATATGTAACGCAAAATTATTGTGTTTTATTACTGTAGGAACACTTACCAAAATTTAAAAAACATTTTAGAATTAACTGATTTTTTTTAAATATTTTTGAGACACAATAATAAAGAGATAGCGAAATAAGTCACAAATACTTGAAGATGTTCAACCAAAGAAAGGTGAATCCGAGATGATTTTTTTAAACAGTTTTCTAATTATGAATGTAACTAAAATGAATGAACTACTTAATTTCAAAGTCTCAAATTCACATACGCATTTGTACACTGCCAGAAATAAAGTTAACGTTACATCACCTTTCTGCAATAGAAGCAAGTCTCAAAATAACATCTATTATACAGGTTCACGCATTTCGAATAGCATTGGCACGGAACTGAAAAATTTAAATTCCGTTTTCAAATTTAAGCGCGATTATAAAAAATATTTGTTGGATGATTAGTTTCTTGTATTAATTTTTTTTCTTTATTTTATCTTAATTTTTTTGTCCACTATATACGTTTGAATGTATTATTATTATTTATGTGCCTTAGCCTTGCGAGTAGTAAAGATATTATAATAGGAATTGTAATGGCATCCAAATTCATAGTCTATATTTGTTTTTAATCTTTATATAGGTTTTTAATATTTATATAGGCTGCCCTAGATGCAAATTGCTTATTGGGCCTGTAATTATTCCCTAATTACCTTTGCAGAATGCGGGAAGGTCATATTTTTATCGGAATTTATTTATTTATCTTGTTATTCACTTAACTGAAAAAGTGTTCAACCAAATTGCCTGAAATTTGGTGAAACAATTGGTCCATGTCCAGTGACCTGCTGCTAAAATTTTGCGAGTGACCCGGTCAAAGGTCAAGGTCATGGTCATTTATAACTCAAAAAGTATTGCACCATATTGCATGAAACTTGGTGGGACTATTGGTTAATATGCTAGAACCATTTTGTTACATTTAGGGAGCGATCGGGTAAAAAGTTAAAGATCAAGGTCAAGGCCATTTGTAACTCAATAACTCAAAAGGTGCTCAACCAAATTGTCTGAAATTTGATGGGACGATTGGACAATGTCCAGGAACCATCTGGTAGAATTTTGGCAGCGATCCGGTCAAAGGTCAAGGTCAAGTTTCTTAAATTTTAGGAGAGAACGGGTCAAAGCGGTGGCGAAGGTATGCACTCTACCGAGTGCACATAATCAAGTTTCCTTTGTGATAGTAGTAGTATTTTGTATGTCAAGATGTTAAAGTTATATTATTGTTATAAATAAAATAAAATAAAAGAAATATTTACTAATAATTGTAATGCATGTAGATATTTTGAACTTGGTATGAGTATGGGAAGGTTTGAAAATAAAAGAAAATTAGAAAACTGTGATTTGAGAAAATAGCATCATCACAGTGACTCTTTTCACTGATAGTTCATCATCACAGTGACTCTTTTCTCTGATAGTACATCATCACAGTGACTCTTTCCTCTGATAGTACATCATCACAGTGACTCTTTTCTCTGACAGTACATCATCACAGTGACTCTTTCCTCTGATAGTACATCATCACAGTGACTCTTTTCTCTGATATTACATCATCACAGTGACTCTTTTCTCTGATAGTACATCATCACAGTGACTCTTTTCTCTGATAGTACATCATCACAGTGACTCTTTCCTCTGATAGTACATCATCACAGTGACTCTTTTCTCTGATATTACATCATCACAGTGACTCTTTTCTCTGATAGTACATCATCACAGTGACTCTTTCCTCTGATAGTACATCATCACAGTGACTCTTTTCTCTGATAGTACATCATCACAGTGACTCTTTTCTCTGATAGTACATCATCACAGTGACTCTTTTCTCTGATAGTACATCATCAGAGTGACTCTTTTCTCTGATAGTACATCATCACAGTGACTCTTTTCTCTGATAGTACATCATCGCAGTGACTCTTTTCTCTGATAGTAGATCATCACAGTGACTCTTTTCTCTGACAGTACATCATCACAGTGACTCTTTTCACTGATAGTACATCATCACAGTGACTCTTTTCTCTAATAGTACATCATCACAGTGACTCTTTTCTCTAATAGTACATCATCACAGTGACTCTTTTCACTGATAGTACATCATCACAGTGACTCTTTTCTCTGATAGTACATCATCACAGTGACTTTTCTCTGATAGTACATCATCACAGTGACTCTTTTCTCTGATAGTACATCATCACAGTGACTCTTTTCACTGATAGTACATCATCACAGTGACTTTTCTCTGATAGTACATCATCACAGTGACTCTTTTCCCTGATAGTACATCATCACAGTACAAAAATATTGC
>CANNZV010003186.1:0-70319 GCA_947561585.1 Caprella mutica | reverse complement strand
CTTTTGCATTAGGTGAAGCAACAAAAATAGGTTCAGAAGGATAGACGTTGATGTCACTCCATTCCTTGAAAGTTTTATTCTTCACGTCTGCCTTGATTAGCTGTATGGGGTAAATATAAGTAGTTCATTTTCCAAACGAAAGACAAAATTTAAATTCTCTAATTTTTGATATAATACAAATCCATATCCATGACTCACAGTTCCAGGTCTAGGTCTGTCCACATCGCTACAAATAGCATAAAAGAATTGGTATTTCCTTCCGTTGTATTTCTCATAATTTATCCGTGGGACCTAGAAATATAAATATATAGTTACAATCACCTAAAATTGTTCAAGTAATCAAATAACAGCAGAACAATGAAACAATAACTCACCTCGCAGCCAATATCGACCAGAGTTTCAGGTTCCACATAGATGGTACTGCTAGCCTTATCTGTCCAATAAGATTTAGATTTGGTATTCGGCAGTGTTGTTAGATTACCTGACACCAATTTGAATTTGGTCTCTTCATTCGAACTTAGTTCAGAGGCTCCCATTTCGACTGATGTTTTGTTTGTAGAACTAACGTTATCTTTAGAAGGATTTTGTACATTTTCAGATGATGACTTCGTATCGCAGGATGGATCGCCATTTTGGTTTTCCATTTTGGTTAAATTACTTTTATTCGGTTGCTTATTCTGTTTGACTTGTTTTTCTGAATTTCTAGTAACACCGTTAGATTTAGATTTATTAACTAATTTATAACCTAATATATAGTTCTTAGCTACATCATTGATTACGGAATTACAACTAAATTTCGTCTTCCATGACTGTTCTCTGGTCACTTCATTTTCAGTTTTATTTCTATCAGAACATTTAGTTTCTGATTTAGCCTTCTGTTGTTTCTTAGTATTTTCTTGTTTATCTAATTTATTACAGCATTTCACAGAAGTGCATTCTTGAAAAGGTGTTAAACATTTATTAGGTATATAGTCGGAACTTTTAGAAACAGGTTTGGTATTTACCCGCTTGTTGGAAAATTCTAGATTGCTACTCATAGAGTAAGTCATTTCAGTTGGACATGTGTTTCCATCGTACAAATTAGAATGTCTAGTTTCAGAATTTGAATTGGAACCGTTAGCTTTAGGTTGATAACTTAAACCTCTGTTGTCTAAATCTGCTACACTCAAATCTAGGTTTGTGATTTCTGATTGTATGAGATCGTTGACGCTACCTAGGTCTTCATCATCGTTGAAATGTAATATGTTGTTCTCAGATCTGGAGTAAGATTTATCAAATTGATCATGAAGCATTTGGTCCATAGATTCATTATAGGTAGTGTGACTGCTTCTCTTAAAACTGTCATCGACATCTACCAATAAGTTAGGTTCAGAGTTTATTGTACTGAAGTCAGAGTAAACACCTGTTGAGTTTATTCTCTCTCTGTTTAGACTAGTGTCACATTCAGGTACTGAATCGTATTTTGGTAAATCCTGTTTTTTGACTTTTGGTGGCTGAGACCTTTTGATCTCTTTACTGGAAGGTTTTTTGAGTGGGTTGATTGGGATAACCCATCGCTTGGGTCTTCCTCTAAACATTCCAGCGTAGGATGGATCATAAGCGGCATTCTGCAAGAAGAAAACTTTCATGAAACGCTAGAAGTAGAAATAGATATGAACTCTTATCACCAGAAGTCCAACCGCAACCAACTTTTTCAGAATTTCTAAGTTGGTGACTACCTTCAGCTTTCAAAATCACCCAAACCAACTTGTTGGTTTTCGATAAAGATATTTTACAACCTAAAAGAAGGAGAATCTTACCTTCAGCGCCTCCACGAACATGCAGTTCAGCATGGAGGCATCCTTGTAAGCAGCAATGTCCAGAACAATGTGGCCATCCTCCTCATAGGCGTTGATGGTGTGGAGGAAGAAGAAGCTATCAGCAACGTAGGTGATAGGAAGAACTTCTCCAGTGTCACGACGTATCACGTGAATTTGTGTCTGGGAGAGAGGTTCAAGAAAAAAACTATTAGTCTGCTATCTGAACTCATTTTCAAATGCATTGTATGAAATACCATTATTATACTATTTGTTAATCGAAGATTTCTTAGAAATGACTTCTAAGTGCAAGAAAACCAGCATGAAATCTTAAGATTAAGAAAAAATGTAGATTTTATAATAGGAAGTCTACCATTTGAGGATGGTTAACTATGACAGATAACATACTTATCAATTACTATTTTTCTGATTTAAGTAACTGTGTATTATCTATTACAAGCTCTTAATCGTAAATAGAATGAAAGTGTAGTAAATACGAAGTTTAAATTTTTACGTTTTTCTACTTTAAAGAATTTTTGAAAATGTTTTCTTATAAAAAGTCAGTTTTGTTACCTTCTTATCCCACCACTGCAGAGCATCTATCATGGGTTCTCTCTTCATCAGCAGCTTCACTATCTTCATCACCGCTACCACCAGGGGCTGCTCTATGATCACGAAGTAGTTAGCCGTGAGGGCGAAAGAATGCATGTAACAGGGGTGCATGCGCCATCTGGTGACAGGGATTAAAAGGTTTAAATTTTTATATGGTACAGTATAGACCTCTAAAATGAAATCCTGTGCAGTGAATTTAGCGCAGTGCCATCAGGTAGGAAGTAGAATCTATAATGAAATTTTTTCTTTAAAACTGATGGTTATTCATTGTATACTAAAGAAAATTTGTTCACTATAGAGGCTACTTCCTTACCAAGGACACTTCATTCACTATACAGGATTTCATTATAGTTGAGTTTTACAGTATAACAGATTGTTTTTAGTACACAGAAAGTGGAGTTTGACATCAACTGTTCTTTTGTAGAGAGAAAAGAAAAACTGGTGGACGATTTACAGAAAATAGATCAATAGAACAAGGTTCAATTATTCTAATTTGTAAATTCTATATTTGTATTGTGTTGCGTCTTTAACAGAAATTATGATAATCATCCAGTTACCGTATAACTTACATTTACGATACAACTTTTTTTTGTAACTGGGCCATGAATATGAAAGTAACAAAATTTCTAATTACAATAAGCTCAATTATTGACTGACATAGAGAGATATTGATGGATCTATATGGTTGCATGTGAATAAGGGTCTATAACCCTAAGATGAATCACTAACAACAAAAATAATCTAAGTTTCACCTGCAAGGAAGAGTTGCCAGAATCTTCGCTTTTGAGAATGGGTCCACTTTGTTACCTGCAAAAATGACGAATGAGTAAAATTTTTGTTAAATCTTTCTCCTGTTAAATGATAATAATAAAACAAATCTAATTAGTATTTTATTTTCATTATCAATTTGCTTTTATAATTGTAATTGAGTGAAATCTATTATCTTGCAGTCGTATTCAGATACAAGAATTTTTCACGCAAATCAATAAATTGTGTGTCCCACAATTCAGTGGATAGCATACTTAGAATTTTTTTCGCTCCAATCTAAATTCCCATTATGCTAAATCGGACTGCTAATGGAGTTTGAGCTCGGCAAGATAAACGTTCACACCTCCAGCAGAATTCATTCAATATAATAACTTTAATCCTATCAATTGTGGATATATGAAAAAAATTGATTTTTTTTTATAAAAAATTTCATTCATTTCATGAAAAAAATGTATGATTTTTTTTATGGCAAAAGCTATGAACTGACAAAAAATCATACGGTTCAAACCTTTTGGTTTTCTAAAACTCAATTGTGTAGTGAATCCTCGACACTCAGTCCTTTAGAGACAAAAATTTTCACAGTCCGATTAGGTTTAAGCTTACAAACCTTCATCGTCGGTATGAGGAAACTGACAAATGAAGTACTTAGGTCCCTTCATGCCCACTCCCTGGCCTAGGTTGTAGGTAGCGTTAGAGGTTATGTGAGGATGGGCCGTATGTGACATGATGGTCATGTACTTCGTCAGATCTACCTGTGAAACGTCAAAGATAATTAACTACAGCTGAAATTGAATTATGAATGAGAGGAGACCTCTTTGGTTGTATATCCTGGATTTGATTAGACACTTCATTTTGTACCCATTTTTAAGTTAGGTGTTTATGATTATAATGGTCTAACCTAAACATCAAAGCTAGAAAACCTAATCATGAGCCCAATTGTTGGCGGGCCCAATTGTTTAGGCCAAATTGTATGGACCAAAATGTCGTTGGGCTCAATTTTCGGGGCACAATTGTCGGTTCACGAAATTTACATTACAAACTATAGGCTAACCCTATTTCATTGTTAACAGTGTTTGCCTTGGGTTAGATTTAGCAGGCATTGCCAATTGCATCCGGCTTCCTCTACTCACTCACCTTCTCCCCAGTTTTCAGAGTCTTGGTGTCCACTCTGTAGACGTAGGGTGTCTCCGTGAGGGCGTACAGTCCATCCCCATACGGGTATAAACTAATCTGACAGTTATCGGTAAACTGTTCACTCAGACTGAACTTGCTACTGAGACTGAAAGGAAAACGATAACATGTTAGTATATCAAAGAAGAAAAAAAGTTAAGGTAGGTATCTTTGAAAAAAAGAACCAAAAATTATGTTACAATACCAATGATTAAGAAGAATATCGTTTTAAATGATAGTTAATAACTGTTTCCTCATAACTTTAACTATCTTTTACAGTAGGGCTCCTCTACTATGAACTTTCTGTGATATGAACTTCCTTAGTTACTAACTTCTGAGTTATGAACTCTCTGCTATAAACTGTTTAGCATTTTCCATGTAGCACTTTCAGTGAAAACTTTTTGCGGGTAAATGATTCAAATACGAGTCTTGGACTTTAAAATTATATATTAGCTCTTACTTGCAGGTTGTTTTGTTACTAAAGCATAATTATAAATTGACAAACAACTCTAAAAAATGAAATGTTTATGTAGTTGTTTCAATACATTATAACGAGATACTGTAGTTTATTCAAGCTGTTGCCATTTTCTATATTTGATTACAAACCGAAAATTTTCAAGGGTAAATCTTGTAAACATATCATCCTCAGATACGAACAATCCTCTGCTATGAATTGATCCCCGGTCAATTGATCCCCAGTCTACACCTAGTAGACATTTTATTTTGGTGTATATATTAATACTATAAGATATTATAGAAATGTGTACCTTACAATTGCTAAATTTATAAAAACTAAGCAATAAGGATGAAAACAGCTAACACGAAATTAACAAATAACTTTATCAAATTTAAGTTCAGAAAAAATAATATTCAATGACCGGGATCAAATGGCGGGGATTAATTTATCGACCACCGCTATGAACAAATCTAAAGTTGGTGGTAGAGGAGTTCTATAAGTTACTCACTTCTGCATGATGGTTTTACACGGGTCAGGATGAGATTTTGTTCCAAAGTAGTTGACGACTAGTCTCTGGGCCTTGGTGTCCTTCAAGTAGCTCTCTGACTCTAAGAATCTGTTCTGGTAGGTAACTCTGCCATTTTTGAACGAGAACCTGAAAAGGAAGCAGGACATGTACCCTAATTAGGACATAGCTAGAAATATAGGGACACCAACAGCATTATAAAGCAAGAAAAGAAATTTAAGGACAGCAGTATCAATATAGAGACGCAGGTAAAGGTAAGTTAGATCACCGTAAAAGGAAGACTCACAATTTAAATTCAATATCCTGGAACTTCAATGAAGTTCTATGTATATCCTGAAGTGAAATCAGTTCTTTGATCTAAAAGCTTTAATCATAGTGAATGAGTTTACCATTCGTGTTACCTTCCCATCAAAGTAAATGAATTCCCTTATGTGAACTAGCCGTGGTTAATGTGAAATATGAATACTTCGGTAAAGTATAGTATTCGGTATTGTTTTAGTCTTCTCTTTATACATATAATTAATCATATAGTTAAATAGTATATATATACCTATGTAACAGAGCAGAACCGTCGAACACGTGGTTGTAACTGTGTTCTCCAACTTGCATTCGACCAGGACCATTTCGAATGAGGGAACCTGTGAGCCATTTGGGAACAGTTCCTGATTGAAGGGCACGAAAATCATATTAGTTCAAGAAAAAATCTACTGGATATCTTTTAAAAATATTTTCGATAGAATTTTCTGAATTAAAGATTATGCCAACCTTTAGGGTACCTACACACTACAAGCGGAGCGGAGCGCCATTAATATTTTTTTTTTCTTTTTGGAGCGCTGCTTTGCTCGCAGAGTGAACAACCAAGCGTCTCTGCATACGAATACCAAACAACATTAATGACACTCCGCTTGCGCCGCTCCGCTCCGCTTCTAGTGTGTTTGGGCCCTTACTCACCAACTACAATTCCGTCTAGAGGCTCCAGCTGCTGTTCTGTGCAACTCCTTAGCCAAATTGTAGGGTCACAGCCTGGGTAGAGGTTCTTCCTGACTTCCCCCTTTGCTGACGCCTCAGTACCACCCTTTGAGTTGTCAGTTGACTCTATGAGTTGAAACTATAGAAAATAAACTACATGGCTAAATAGATATGCTTATTAATTTATAGTCAGAATCATTGTAAGAGCTGCATTGTAATATAATACAGCTTATAATTACGAATGTATCGGTTGGAAGGTATAGAGCATTTCCCGTAGACTAATTTATATTGAGACTATACCTACTTGTTACTTTTCATTGGTCCGCCACTTCATTGGTCCGACACTTTTGGAATATATTTCTGACATAACATTTGCAGTTTAATTCTTGTGTAATATCTAATATATATGTATATTGAGGGGCGTGGCGCCCCCTGTCAGGTCATTAAACAATCATGAAGTGTGCAGTACAACAAATTAGAAGAAACAACAAACTACATTACGGATTCATATAAAAATCTATAAGAATGTCGGACCAATGGGGAGAAGTTCCCAACATGCTAGCTTTATTTGGTACCTATGAAATTTAGATTTATTAGCCGACATGAAAACTCCAGTTCTATAACGGATAAATGATTATTGTTATTCCTACAGTCTACCTAACTCATAAATAATGCATTTAATAATTTTAATTCAATATAGGTTTAAATCAAAATACTCTGGGCATAAACCATCAAAACTTTCAAAAGGTTTGGTAAATATTCAATTGATGTTTTCCATTCTTATGTTTCACTTCAGAAACGAAATCTCTCTTCTATAAAAATTAGCTATTTCATTTATCAAAATATATCAAGTTAAATATTCTGATAATTGACACAGCTATAATAAGATGTGAATACTCTTATAAAGTACCGAAATTTGGTATGAATTGAAGAAATATTATTAATTTGTGTTTTTCCCATTTTTGTGTGACTTCAAATTTTCCATTTTTGTGACAGGAGACTTGGTTAGGGTTGAAACTGGGGATTTGCCTGTCGATTCAATTATTAATTAAGAAAAGTACGAATATATTTCTACATAAAAAGGGCCGTACACACGTAGGGTTTTTAAAGTCTTTCCACCAGACTTTTTGCTAAGCTCCTCCTACGATGTAATAATTATTTATTTTAGTTGGTATCCATGGATACCAACTAAAATAAATAATTATTATATCGTTTTTCTCTTATATTCTCGTGGAAAAAGTAGGAGGAGCTTAGCAAAAAAAAAAGTCTGGGGGAAAACTTCAAAAACCCTAAGTGTGTACGCCCCCCCCCCCCCCCCCTCTAAAACTTAATTTTTCCTATATTCAGTAATGATCAGGTACACATACGTTTCATAAAACTTTATTCATGAAAATTTCTACAGGATTCATATACATATTTACTATTACTTTGCATTGTATATACGTACAGTAGGGGAGGGTGGTCATCAATGGGACAAAAAACACAGAAAGATTGATATTTCATTTACTATATGGGCATAATATGAAAAATAAAAATCCATGTGTAATATAGACATTCCTTTATAAAATGAAATCAACTCGAATGCTATCACATATTCTGTTGACTAGAAAAAAATTAAATAAAAAACAAAAAAAATTGTCCCATTGTTTAACAGCGCTGGTGAACAATGGGACATGTCCTGGTGAACGATGGTACAGTTTATCAAACTTGTATATTGTTGAGGTTTTGGTAAAATTTCAAGTTCAAATTATCTCTTTATATTGTCCGACACTTAGTTAGTTCATATAATATCAGTTTAATGTCCTCTAACTTCACCGAAGCCATGTCAGGAACATTTGGAAAATTAAGCTCATTGCACTTGAATCTTCGCCTAACATCAATATTTCGTATTTATCTTTTTCATGCTTTTGGCCAACAGAATACGTTTTAGAAGTCGCCTCAAATTCTACAAGTGCATAAATCTTCATTTTCAACATTTTCGGTGGAGATTTGAGTTCTTCAGACGAATGGATCAGTTAGATTAAGAGTTATATACTAGACCAAGAACAATAGTTCACAGGCCATCTACGTCAGATGCTTATGAAGTGATTTCGAAGGCCTTATCCTTAGTGGCACCAGCAAAAAGCTCTTCTTTCTCTGGTGTATCCGTTGCAATCATGCTGCGTCTTTTTCTTTTATTAGTGAAATTTGTTTTCTATGCAGTGCTTTGTGATGACCTCAGATTGCTAAAGCCCTTGAACATGATCGAAAGTCCCGCTTCAGCTGGAAGCTCTGTTTCTACAAGAAGCCCTGAAGCTACAGTTCACGTTATTGTATCAAAAAAATAGATATATTGATTCATATGGAGTAACTAGACAGTTTGGTTGACAATAAGGCACTGTCCCATTGTTAACCAAATTTTCTGTCCCAATGATCACCATGACGCCATTTTGAAAACATATGGGTATAGCGGCTCAACTACAAAAGGATAAAGGCAATCCTTTCAAATGATCATATTTTACATATTACTTAATATCATGTAAAAATGCCGTAAGCATTATATGTTAAATTTACAGATTTATAACATTTGAAACAAAGTACGAAATATTTAGTTTTATCACCCCTAAAACACGTTTTCGCTTTTAAACAGGGCTGACTGCACCCCAACCGCTGAATGCAATGTGAGTGAATGCACTGAAGTATGCTTAATTTTGTTAAAAATTACCCTCAAATAAAAAAATTATTCAGCATGTCCCATTGTTCCCAGTGTCCCATTGATGACCACCCTCCCCTATAACTCTTCTATAATGAAATCCTATATAGTGAACCATTCTGAGTTGAAGAGTCCTGAGTAATGAAATACCCAGAACAATTAACATATTTTGTGTAGTGCGCCATGAAATGGCTATCAGTTTTCTATGCATCTTTTGACTCCAATATAATGAAGTAAGCTCTATACTGTAAGGTGTAGTTCTATGTATAGTGTTCTATACTGTGTAAGCTCCTGTATAGTGAAATGATTAAGTAGCTCACTATAGAGGAGTGTTGCACTTGTTAAATTGTAATTAACTCTTCAATACGATATAAAATGAAATTAATTTTGATTTAAATATTTTTAAAATGAATCTTTTGTGCTTTCCTTATAAACCACCTAAAAACAATGACTTTTTTTTCATTTTTAATAAATTTATAAATATAAAAGTTATTTAATCCTCTTCCATCGATTAAATTACAACACTATTAATTGTTTTAATCCTTCCTACGCACTTCATTCACAATGATAGCTAATTAATTGCTGTAAGCCTTTATTGGTAATTTTATCATATATGGTTGCTGTAAATCTTCACATCTAATTTCATTTAATCAATTGTAACGATTTGTTAATCCTTTCTCTAACGATTTTAAATGAATAGTCTTCGTAGTGTTGTGACAATATGCTTTCAAAATCATAGATCCAGAAAATATTATAGACAGAGAGAATTGAAGAGTATTGAATGGTTCTACACCAGCGGTATGTAGTATTCGATATTTTTTCATTTCGTATGTGATATTTTTAAGATCTATAAATTAAAAAGCATAGTGTCACAACCCTAGTGATGCCTAAGGATGTGACAATATGCTTTTAAAATCATAGATCCTAAAAGTATTATAGACGGAGAGAATTAAAGAGTATTGAATCGTTTTAAACCTGGTATATAGTATTCGATACCATTTCATTTCGTCTGTGATATTCTTAAGATCTATGATTTTAAAATCATATTATCACAATCCTAGTCATCAGAATTGTTAACTAAATTTTACAGTTTAGATGTGTATCACACGGTACACTGTACTGTGTAGGGTTATACCTCAGTTACAATAGCACAACTTTAATAAAGTCTGTTGCCACGTGCAGTTGAACATGGCAATGCAGAAAGCATGTAAGACAGGGAGTTATTAGATATTCCAATTCGAATAGAAAGGAAAACTATAGACAGTTTTCCCTTTGAATTGAAAAGGAAAACCAATAAGTTTTCCCCTTAAAAATGAAAAGGAAAACTAGAGAGTTTTCTCCTTTCGAATATAGAGACGAAAATCAGTGAATTTTTCCCTTTCGAATATAGAGACGAAAACCAATAAGTTTTTTTCCATTTTTAATGCAGTACAAATTTTCCTTTACATGTCATAAAATAGAGATCAGTTTTCTACAACTAATGTTTTGCATCGCAGACTAAAGAAAAATTGTTCACTATACGGGGTACATCCTAACTCATTTACTATAGAGGAGTTCACTATAGAGGAGTTCACTATAGAGGAGTTCACTATAAAGGAGTTCACTATAGAGGGGTTCACTATAGAGGGGTTCACTATAGAGGAGTTCACTTTAGAATAGTTCACTATATAGGAGTTCACTATAAAATAGTTCACTGTAGAGGAGTTCACTATGGAGGAGTTCACTATAGAGGAGTTCACTATAGAATAGTTCACTATAGAGGATTTCACTATGGAGGAGTTCACTATAGAATAGTTTACTATAGAGGAGTTCACTATGGTTTAGTTCACTATAGAATAGTTTACTATAATAGAGGAGTTCACTATAGAATAGTTCACTATAGAGGAGTTCACTATGGAGGAGTTCACTATAGAATAGTTTACTATAATAGAGGAGTTCACTATAGAATAGTTCACTATAGAGGAGTTCACTATAGAATAGTTCACTATATAGGAGTTCACTATAGAGGAGTTCACTATAGAATAGTTTACTATAATAGAGGAGTTCACTATAGAATAGTTTACTATAATAGAGGAGTTCACTATAGATGAGTTCACTATAGAGGAGTTCACTATAGAGGAGTTCACTATAGAGGAGTTCACTATAAAATAGTTCACTATAGAGGAGTTCTACTGTGGAAAGGAAAACCAATAAGTTTTTACCTTTCGATTAAAAAGGAAAACCAATAAGTTTTTACCTTTCGATTAAAAAGGAAAACCAATAAGTTTTCCTCGAATACAGACTAAAACATGAAAACCAGAGATTTTTCCTTTCGAAAGGTAAGGAATAAATAAAAGAATACGAAAAGCTATTCTTTTTGCTTCTGACGCCGAAGCATAAATAATAACGCGTGAAAATACCGAAATATCAACAAGGATTCATTCCGACCACATTCTAAACATAGTATAATAAACTATTAATGCTATAATATCAGATAAATATAATTTATTATGACTTACGAGTTATCGGCGTTAATAAATGAATCATTTACCGTAACAGTGTTCCTATCTATACCTTCAAAAAAAAAATTCTCTTTGCTTGAAATTAATTGCCAGAAAAATATTGTTAACTATGAAATTATTGTTCAACTGAGATATTTTAATTTGAAAAAACTTATAATTTTAATTACCTATGGAAAATGATTTATTACAAATTATATATATCTTTAATCGACTTCAACCGTACATAAATTTATATCATAATTTAAATTTTTAACGTCAGTTGCAGCCATATCGCTGACATCAAAATGAAATTAAGTACAAGGGACTGGAAGAAGCAGTATGAATTAGTATCAACCTTAACCTATATTCACATCTACAAACTTTTTCAATTGCTATATTTGTTTGACTAATTACCCCCCCCCCCCATCTCCTCCCACAGAGCAAATTAAGGTGCTGTTTTTGCAGCCCATAAACGCTGCAGACTCATAGTTTGGCTGAGTAAACACTCTAGGCTGAATTTCAGCAGCTTTCATCAGGTCTCCCAAACATTATTAATAGGTAGGCAAATGCAGCACAAAACACTTTATTCTTTCGTTAGGGAGCAGTAATTGGTGTAGCTTGGAGGAATGGAGGGAATTCCTCCTTATTCTACTGCCTCCTTATTCTAATGCCTCCTTATTCTACTGCCTCCTTATTCTACTGCCTCCTTATTCTACTGCCTCCATATTCTACTGCCTCCTTATTCTACTGCCTCCTAATTCTACTGCCTCCTTATTCTACTGCCTCCTTATTCTACTGCCTCCATATTCTACTGCCTCCTTATTCTACTGCCTCCTTATTCTACTGCCTCCATATTCTACTGCCTCCTTATTCTACTGCCTCCTTATTCTACTGCCTCCTTATTCTACTGCCTCCATATTCTACTGCCTCCTTATTCTACTGCCTCCTTATTCTACTGCCTCCTTATTCTACTGCCTCCTAATTCTACTGCCTCCTTATTCTACTGCCTCCATATTCTACTGCCTCCTTATTCTACTGCCTCCTTATTCTACTGCCTCCATATTCTACTGCCTCCTTATTCTACTGCCTCCATATTCTACTGCCTCCTTATTCTACTGCCTCCATATTCTACTGCCTCCTTATTCTACTGCCTCCATATTCTACTGCCTCCTTATTCTACTGCCTCCATATTCTACTGCCTCCTTATTCTACTGCCTCCTTATTCTACTGCCTCCTTATTCTACTGCTTCCTTATTCTACTGCCTCCTTATTCTACTGCCTCCTTATTCTACTGCCTCCTTATTCTACTGCCTCCTTATTCTACTGCTTCCTTATTCTACTGTTTCCTTTTTCTACTGCCTCCTTATTCTACTGCCTCCTTATTCTACTGCCTCCTTATTCTACTGCTTCCTTATTCTACTGCTTCCTTTTTCTACTGCCTCCTTATTCTACTGCCTCCTTATTCTACTTCCTCCTTATTCTACTGCCTCCTTATTCTACTGCCTCCTTATTCTACTGCTTCCTTATTCTACTGTTTCCTTTTTCTACTGCCTCCTTATTCTACTGCCTCCTTATTCTACTGCCTCCTTATTCTACTGCTTCCTTATTCTACTGTTTCCTTTTTCTACTGCCTCCTTATTCTACTGCCTCTTTATTCTACTGCCTCCTTATTCTACTGCCTCCATATTCTACTGCCTCCTTATTCTACTGCCTCTTTATTCTACTGCCTCCTTATTCTACTGCCTCCATATTCTACTGACTCCTTATTTAGTTCATTCCCTCCAACATGCTATACATGGTTTCGTCTTCATTACCTAAGTCCTTTGTATCCTTCATTGTTTTGGTAGTATCATCTTCTGTGTGCGGGATACCCTATTATTCTCCCATTGTTATATATAATTCTGCCAAAACATCATATCTAGGATAAAGGATCACAATATTAGGATTACAGTCTCATGGGTCAGTTCCCAATTAGCGAACGGATCCATATCTTCGGTCATATGACGAAAAATATATAATAACTAGTGTATTATCCGTCAAAATAACGGACTACAATTTTTTATGTTAACCGATACATTTTCTGTTATGCGATTTGTTTATGTTTTTCAGATTTTAATGTTTTTCCGAATATTCTGCATTTCTCGACATTCTGGGTTCGCAGTTTTCCGAATATTCGGTTTTTCGGATCATCGTTTTTCCAATTGTTCGGTTGTCAGAGATATTTGGTTTTCCGTTTTACGGTATTTTCAGTTTTCCAGATTTTTGGTTTCTCGGATATTCGTTTTTTTTTTTTAATTTTCGTTTTTTTTTTCTCTGATTTTTCAGTAATTCCAGATTTTTTGGTATTTTCAAATTTTTGATGTTATTATGTTTTTTCCGGAATATCCATTTTTTTTTGAGAATTTTCGGATTTCGGAATATTTCAGTTTTCCGAATATTTCTGTTTGCTAGATTACCGTGTTTGCGGAATATTTTGATAGTAACTTTATAGAAAAAAAACAGACGAAATTTCTGTCTAACTTATATTAACACCCACTCCACTACCTGACTACTGTAGGTGTCATGGCACTGCCACCTTCCTTTTCTCATATTGTATTTACTTCTACAAGAACCGCGCGTATATCATCCTAAGCAAACTTTAACCCGCTGGAACTGCCGCAAGAAAAAGGCGGCTAAGATTTACTTAGCGTCTAGATTTATAGAGTCGGAGTCAGAAGATGTTACCTCCAGAGTCTGAAGTTTCTCGCAACTACTCTCCTCAGTCTCGTAAAGTAAAGAGTTTATCTTCATTCCCAGCAAAACAGAAAGCAGCCCCCGGAACAGAAGCTGTCAAAAACGTCCACAAATGAATGACCAGATAACAGGATTAGTTGCTTCTGAAACCAGTCGCTGCGTGATGTACCATACGCTACGTGGTGAACCATACACTGCGTGGTGTACCATACACTGCGTGGTGTACCATTCACTGCGTGGTGTACCATTCACTGCGTGGTGTATCATTCACTGCGTGGTGTATCATTCACTGCGTGGTGTACCATTCACTGCGTGGTGTATCATTCACTGCGTGGTGTATCATTCACTGCGTGGTGTACCATTCATTGCGTGGTGTACCATTCACTGCGTGGTGTATTGTATGCGACGTTGCTGTCAAATTTATAATAGGACGCGGAAATATAATTTAATAACACAACAAAACATTTTTGATGATACAAAGAGGCTTTTCCGTGTGTGCGCATCTAACTTGTTTTGAGTTAGGATTACTAATTGAGGTGGAAAATATCAGGCTATAACCATATTGAGAATATTAGAATAGCGTATTTTTATAAACAGTCATTAATTAAAGTGAATAAAGTAAACGGTGAATGGTTAAAATAATCAATCATCGTATAAAGATCGCAAGTGTGAGTTAAAATAACCATCACTCGTTCATTCGTTGTAAATAAAAAGTCCAGATAAGGGTTAAGACATCCATCTCAATAAAAACTTCTTATAGGGGAGAGATTTCGTTCTTTGGCAAAATATATTATCCTATCCATTAAAATCGAACTCGGGATCTCCGGCGTGGAAGGATAACACTTTAATTGAACCTTCCAGCATTCTATGATAATTCATTTGACTCATATTTTTACAAAATCTATTGGATAAGCAATAAAATAGATTAAGTATAACATATTTACCTTACCTTTTATATCTTCGCTGCCAGACGCACGATTGTGTTCAAAGGATTCTTCTCCTTTATTCGGATTGTTGATAGCTGTGTGTGAGAGAGGTGGTGACCCGGCTGGAGTGTGATAGGTTGAACTGCAATCATCGTCCGAGTAGTCAAATATCACCTTGAGGGTTGACTTGAATCCTCCACTTTGACTATTCAACCCACTTTCTAATTTAGATTTTAAATCCTTAGCATCAGTACTAGACATATCGTTACTTAGGCTCAGGTTGCTAGGTAATGATTTCATTTCTTCATTTTTCTCACTTCTTTCATCGAATGCTGAACTTTTATCTTGATTCACAGTTTTTGATTCACCTTCTAAGCACTTTTTAAAAGAACTTTCCGAGCCATACTGACGGGCTTTGATTTTCTGTGGTAAAACCAATTCGAATTTATCTTTGGGAGGAATCTTTCTTATGAAGAGTTCATTTGTTGAAGCAGCATGTCTGACTGTTCTCTGAATCGGTTTCTCGCTTTTTGTTTTGTCTGTTTTCTCCACTTTCTTAAGCCAGTCGTCGAGAATATTATCGTCTACTGAATACGCATTGGCTTTAGACGCTTGATTAACAACTTCGAGGAAGGCTTCGTTGGTGCACATGGCTTCTCTTGTGAAGTTGATGGGCTTCATTGGCTTACGAATATCTGGCTGTTTGAGTTTAGGCGAGCTGTTACCGGCTAGAACTCCGATGTTCAAAGCAGGTGCTGTGTTCATGCGGACATACTTCCTGAATTCTCGGACAGGGACATGAGGTTGGAGATGAGGGGCAGATGATCCACCAGAGGACAGAGATGATTTCGATGAACTTTTTAGATTCATTGAAGAAGAAGATGATGTAGAAGTCGCTTTCCGACCCCAGAGCTCATGATTTAGTTGCTCCATAAGCTCACGGTTGTGTTCATTTGAATTATCGAAGAGTAGATTTGTTATACTCGTCTTACTTAGTTGTCGGTTATCCTTAGTCAACTTTGAGGCTTGAATTCGGTCAGCTCTTGACTTGGAGCTATCGGATTTGGATTTTTCAGCTGTTTGTTTCTTTTGAATAGCGCCTTTATTTTGATCTCGAGGCGACAATTTAGAACCTTTCATAGATTTCAATTTTTCAGAATCTTTCGACTTGTCGCATTTATTGTCAGTAAACCTAGATAGGATCTTCATTCTGGAGGAAAAATTATTAGATCCTCCTTCCGCCATCGTCTCTGTCTTAAGTGTAGTTATTTTCGTTTCAGATAAAGTTCTGTTGAGTGAAAAGATTTTACGGGGTTTCTTGACCGTTTGTGTACCCTCCGATTTCATTTCTTCTTTTGCATCCCCAGAATTTTTTTGATCGAATCTTTCCTTCAAGTCAACCCTAGTGCTACTAAACTTTTTATCCACTTTCGATAGATGAGGTGACGGGTTGCCTTTTCTCGAATCATTTTTATCAGTTTGATCATTACCTTCTTTCATTGCTGATTTAGTACTTAGTTTACTTTCTACGGTGTTGGATTTAGGTTTTACGTTCTTCTGGTCCATGGGTGAAAATTGGTCACTCTTCAGCTGATTGGAGGGTTGAAGTTGAGATTCTTTGGCTAATTTCTTGTAGTCTATTGGAAATAAGTGCTTGTGAACGTCCACTGTGACAATTGCCATACTTGAATTACCTTGAGAATGTGTCTGAAAAAAATAGAAATAGATATTATGATTCTTGCTTTTTAAAGAAAAATATCGGTTTTGTTAAAAAAATATTCTGACCTATTCTGACAGAAGAGATTGATTTAAATGCTCTTGATCAACATTTTCCATGAAACATAACACTAATTTGAGCGTGTAAAAACGAATATTTCTATGATATTCTTGCAATTTAATTATATATGTAAATAAGGCATGTTAAGCAATATAAAAAACACACATTTTAAATTTTTTCACAAAATGAAAATTTCAAAATAAGAGCAAAATACATCACTTGAAAGTGGACATGTACGTCACCTTAAGCCATAAAGGATTAATATTGAATTTTTTTATAACAGTAACTACAGCGATGAACTATAGTTCCCAAAATATAAGGAATAACAACCGTGTGACCCACATTCACTCGCTCCATTCTTTTTCTATTTCAAAGCAGAGCATTTACAGTCCTGAATTATTAAGTCGGTGTGCAATAAAGAGGAACATATCTGTCTTGAAATCAACTCACAGGAAATTATAATCCTGATTCAGGATAACAAACCCCGTGTTATAAACATTGAGAAACATGTTTATTGCTTGCATTCAGGTCACACTAGCCGGCTTACGTCAGTGAGAGGGGTATTAAATCGCATCTAAGAAAGATAGAGAGGAGTTGTGATAATCCTCCTACCTGTATTTTACTTACAGGGTAGAAGAGATACTGATTTGGACTACAAAGCATCAGTTTAGAGTATGAGTGTTGTAGGGGGCTAATATGGACCAAAGAGGTAAATTCACTTGACATTATATGGGACCACTTTAAGTTTCTATAATAGGACGACTACACAACTAATCATAACCAGCTAATATAAATGATTTTAGTAATTGAAAGAATTAATAGTCTTCAGAATAATATATATTATCGCAGTAATCAAAGTCGGCGTTAACGGTCCTCAGTTCCGGGAAAAATGAGTTTATCAAATAATGTTATAGAGCTAAGGTCTAGATAGGTTCCACATTTTAGTTCCTCATTTTTTTTACGCTTCTAAAGTTTTTAATATATCTGAGAAACACTAATCTGACACTGAAGAAAAAGATTGTATACTCTTTAATTTTAATTGTATAAACAAACAGTACATATTCGTTCTTCGTTTAAAATTTAAATTGTTTCTCAAAGTATATAAACGTTTATCTAATTTTATACCTTTATAGGAATACTGTTTCATAATGCATTGAATATACCTACCTAGTTGACTTCAAAACAAACGGTGTACATTCTTTTTCTTCAGACTGAAAATTAACCAGTCGGAAGAAAAAAGGCTATTGAAGAGTTTTGATTAAACAAATTTTAAAAGCATATAAAATCAAAAATATGCTATCAAATTTAATGTAATTTGCAGCAAAATTATAAGAAACATCATATACAGCCTCATTGATTAAAACAATATAAAAAATGCTTGTATAAAGGGGATTTCTAACATGTGTCATAAATGAATATGACTGTAAGAAATTTCAGTTTGATTTACCCTGGTCTATGTGAACACCCACTCTCCGAGTACTGTCAGTCTAATTAAGAATTAGAGTGTCCCACTTTTTAGTAATCGAATTTCAGGTAATCATACTCGTGACTTTGGGGTCAAGCCTGACAAAACAAAACGTTTTGACCTCAAAGTTCAAAAGTTCACGGTCAATATTCCGAGAAATAGCCGTCCCTAGCTATCTCTGCCCCCGAAATATTCGAAAGCCAAAACACTTAGTGCAGTTTCGACCTAAAACTCTTTGAAGGCTTCAATCCCTATCCTATCAACTGATGCGGTATATTGAGACAAACTTACTGGCAATAATAGACAGAGAATCGAGAGGAACTTGAACCAACTTACGGAGTGCGGTATGGGGTAAAAGATTGCATATAGGGAGGTTTTTAGATTTAATGTACAGATTTGGATGTAGGGGGAAGATTTGGATATAGGGGGAAGACTTGGTTATAGGAGGAAGACTTGGTTATAGGAGGAAGACTTGGTTATAGGTGGAAGACTTGGTTATAGGAGGAAGACTTGGATATAGGAGGAAGACTTGGTTATAGGAGGAAGACTTGGTTATAGGAGGAAGACTTGGATATAGGAGGAAGACTTGGTTATAGGAGGAAGAAGACTTGGATATAGGGGGAAGACTTGGATGTGAGAGGAAGACATGGACTTAGAAGGAAGACTTGGTTATAGGAGGAATACTTGGATATAGGAGGAAGACTTGGATATAGGAGGAAAACTTGGATATAGGAGGAAGTCTTGGATATAGGAGGAAGACTTGGATATAGTAGTAAGACTTGGATTTATTAGGAAGACTTACTAATTAGGTATGGGAAATTGAATTTAATTGCAACCTATGCAAATTTTATAATCGTAAGAGAATTTTTTAGCAAAGCTAACACAAAATCAGTATTGAAAATGAAAAATAAAGGAATCGCAATTCTTTTAATCTTCTTTATCTTTGTATTGCTCAATATGTTCTATCTTATGTTAGTGAATGGGAGCTTACGATGGAATAGAAAGAAACGGAGTTGACATTTATTGTGACCTTTTGAAAGGTTAAACAATAAGATTAGGTTTTAACTACTCAGTCATGAATAGAAACTCTCTATTAATAGCTCTTACGTCATCAATTCGATATTTTAGGCAATAGGCTTACAAACTACAACTCGGTATGACTATTTATATAGCATTTATCCATGGTTTTAATTTTTGAAAGAAAATTTCATGGTTTTATTTTTTGAAAGAAAATTTCATGGTTTTAATTTTTGGATAAGTTTCGACTTAAGAACCTTTCCTCAAATTTTATTCATTATACAAGATATAATACTTCGCAATTGAATACAACGTTAAGGGAATAGTTAATTTATTAAACACTAGAAATTTTGATATGTTATTAATAACATCAATATAAATGATATGAACGTGCTTGCAGTATTCGGACAGCTGTGAGACTTAATAGGTGCCGCTTTTCTGTTCGAATATTTCGTGCAGAATTCAAGATTGGGAGACCAATTATCTATTTATATATTCCATGGACATATATTCCATTATAATTTTTTATAAATACTTTAAAATGATATTTTGAATAATGTGGCTATTATTTACTAATGGTAGGTACTCTTTTCAGTATCAGAAATAACATTGTGGTTCTAGTTCGAAATGTAACGTCGAATGTCACTGATTGCATTAGGCCTGTAAAGGGTAAGCTGAATTAGCATGCAGAGGTGGAAGAGGGGAATGGAGGACCGAATAGAGGGTAATACGTAGGGTTGTGACGTGGCATTAAACGCATGGTGCATGCATGCCACATGCACTTCTTCTTAGAAGCAGGCATGCACTTCTTTTTAAAAGCAGGCTACATTCATGCAATATGCATGCATTTTCTCTTTAATCGCATGCTGCATATTTTTCTAGACTTATTTGTCTAGTCATAAAATGCAATGCTACTGTGATATAAGTTATTTGTTTTTAATGTTACGTTACTGTTATTTGAGTTTTACTTGGTTTCATCTGCATGTACGGTACTATTTAAATTAATTTAATATTCACTATTTAGTATACTTTACTAAGATAATACAAATTGAAAGTGTCCCTCTGTTACTGAGAAATTTTTAAAAATAAATAACAATTGAATTAATGTTTTATTTAATATAACGTTTTCTACTCCAAAACCTCTATACCTATAAATATTTCATAACAAAAGACAATTTAGATATTTGACAAATGTACCAACACTTTTTTCAAAAAACATGCAAAGAAAATGGTGAAAAAAGAGGACTAACTAACCTAAATGTAAATACAAAATGCATGCACTAAAGCTTTAATAGCATGTTTCAGAGCTTAAGTGCATGCTTTCAAGGCATAAGTGCATGCTTTCAAGGCATAAGTGCATGCTTTCAAGGCATAAGTGCATGCTTTCAAGGCATATAAGTGCATGCTTTTTAGAGCATACGTCATGCTTTTTAGAGCATAAGTACATTGCTTTTATGGCATTTTTTTAGTGCATGATGTCACAACCCTAGTAATAAATACCAAATAGAGGTTTAATACCGGATAGAGGTGCAGTATCGAATAGAGGGGTAATAACAAATAGAGGGTAATAGCGAATAAAGTAATCATTAAAATACACTTCCATTAAAATATATAAGTCTTCATATATTATTTCTTCAAGTATTGAAAAAGAATCCATCACACGGTAACATTCCCTTGAATCTCACTAATGTTAAAGTGAGTAGCCATTTAGGTGTGTGTTTGAAAGATCCAAAAGACCGGTGATATGATAAAGCCCCAATAATCTGCCTAAGTCTATACTGCTTCAGGCAGCCAAACAAAATAAAATAACGGAGAGAGTTTTGAAAGAGACAGAATGTCTGAGGCGCTTACATGCTTTCATCTTACGGGGAAATATGCACCAACTCAATTTGCTGTGGGGGTGGGGGATGGGTAGGGGAAGTGTGATGTGTGAAGGGGGGGGGGGGGAAGTTAAATGGATATTATCATTAAGTCATTTAAAAATGCAATAAAGTTCGTTATTGTAGTTTAAATGTCAAATTAGAGTACCTACATGAAATTATTTTAGTTTTCAGGAAAGTCTTGGTTATCATTTTTTAAACACAGTTTTAGGGGGATGGGGGAATGTGAAGGAGGAGTGAGGGGGGGGGGCATATATATGGGTATAAATCACCTTTAAGTCATTACAAAATATGATAAAGTTTGTTTATATAGTTAAAAATTTGAGATAGATTATAAGAAAATGTTTCTCAAAAAGGCTTTGGTTATCATTTTCCAACACATTATTTCGTTATTGGAAACCTATTTTTCTTCTGTGCGGCAATTCATAAATAATAATTAGGTACTGAAAATAAGGTTAACAACGAAAAACATGTTGGTGAAACAGTGCATATAATAATTGTTGGTACACAGATATAACTGATAGATACTTATTAGTCTCTACATGAAGTACAAATAATATTCCACTAGGGATGAACTCTTACGGTGAAGATCATTCATACAATATATATTTACAGTCAATACAAATAATATTCCACTAAGGATGAAATCTTACGGTGAAGAACATTCATACAATATCTATTTACAGTCAATACAAATAGTATTCCACTAGGGATGAACTCTTACGGTGAAGAACATTCATACAATATCTATTTACAGTCAATACAAATAATATTCCACTAGTGATGAACTCTTACGGTGAAGAACATTCATACAATATTTATTTACAGTCAATACAAATAATATTCCACTAGAGATGAGCTCTTACGGTGAAGAACATTCATACCATATCTATTCACAGTCAATACAAATAATATTCCACTAGAGATGAACTCTTACGGTGAAGAACATTCATACAATATCTATTTACAGTCAATACAAATAATATTCCACTAGGGATGAACTCTTACGGTGAAGAACATTCATACAATATCTATTTACAGTCAATACAAATAATATTCCACTAAGGATGAACTCTTACGGTGAAGAACATTCATACAATATCTATTTACAGTCAATACAAATAATATTCCACTAGGGATTAACTCTTACGGTGGAGAACATTCATACAATATCTATTTACTGTCAATACAAATAATATTCCACTAAGGATGAACTCTTACGGTGGAGAACATTCATACAATATCTATTTACAGTCAATACAAATAATATTCCACTAGGGATGAACTCTTACGGTGAAGAACATTCATACAATATCTATTTACAGTCAATACAAATAATATTCCACTAGGGATGAACTCTTACAGTGAAGAACATTCATACAATATCTATTTACAGTCAATACAAATAATATTCCACTAGTGATGAACTCTTACGGTGAAGAACATTCATACAATATTTATTTACAGTCAATACAAATAATATTCCACTAGAGATGAGCTCTTACGGTGAAGAACATTCATACAATATCTATTTACAGTCAATACAAATAATATTCCACTAGGGATGAACTCTTACGGTGAAGAACATTCATACAATATCTATTTACAGTCAATACAAATAATATTCCACTAAGGATGAAATCTTACGGTGAAGAACATTCATACAATATCTATTTACAGTCAATACAAATAGTATTCCACTAGGGATGAACTCTTACGGTGAAGAACATTCATACAATATCTATTTACAGTCAATACAAATAATATTCCACTAGTGATGAACTCTTACGGTGAAGAACATTCATACAATATTTATTTACAGTCAATACAAATAATATTCCACTAGAGATGAGCTCTTACGGTGAAGAACATTCATACAATATCTATTTACAGTCAATACAAATAATATTCCACTAGTGATGAACTCTTACGGTGAAGAACATTCATACCATATCTATTCACAGTCAATACAAATAATATTCCACTAGAGATGAACTCTTACGGTGAAGAACATTCATACAATATCTATTTACAGTCAATACAAATAATATTCCACTAGGGATGAACTCTTACGGTGAAGAACATTCATACAATATCTATTTACAGTCAATACAAATAATATTCCACTAGTGATGAAATCTTACGGTGAAGAACATTCATACAATATTTATTTACAGTCAATACAAATAATATTCCACTAGAGATGAGCTCTTACGGTGAAGAACATTCATACAATATCTATTTACAGTCAATACAAATAATATTCCACTAGTGATGAACTCTTACGGTGAAGAACATTCATACCATATCTATTCACAGTCAATACAAATAATATTCCACTAGAGATGAACTCTTACGGTGAAGAACATTCATACAATATCTATTTACAGTCAATACAAATAATATTCCACTAGGGATGAACTCTTACGGTGAAGAACATTCATACAATATCTATTTACAGTCAATACAAATAATATTCCACTAGGGATGAACTCTTACGGTGAAGAACATTCATACCATATCTATTCACAGTCAATACAAATAATATTCCACTAGAGATGAACTCTTACGGTGAAGAACATTCATACAATATCTATTTACAGTCAATACAAATAATATTCCACTAGGGATGAACTCTTACGGTGAAGAACATTCATACAATATCTATTTACAGTCAATACAAATAATATTCCACTAGGGATGAACTCTTACGGTGAAGAACATTCATACCATATCTATTCACAGTCAATACAAATAATATTCCACTAGAGATGAACTCTTACGGTGAAGAACATTCATACAATATCTATTTACAGTCAATACAAATAATATTCCACTAGGGATGAACTCTTACGGTGAAGAACATTCATACAATATCTATTTACAGTCAATACAAATAATATTCCACTAGGGATGAACTCTTACGGTGAAGAACATTCATACAATATCTATTTACACTCAATACAAATAATATTCCACTAAGGATGAAATCTTACGGTGAAGAACATTCATCAATATCTATTTACAGTCAATACAAATAATATTCCACTAGGGATGAACTCTTACGGTGAAGAACATTCATACAATATCTATTTACAGTCAATACAAATAATATTCCACTAAGGATGAACTCTTACGGTGAAGAACATTCATACAATATCTATTTACAGTCAATACAAATAATATTCCACTAGGGATTAACTCTTACGGTGGAGAACATTCATACAATATCTATTTACTGTCAATACAAATAATATTCCACTAAGGATGAACTCTTACGGTGGAGAACATTCATACAATATCTATTTACAGTAAATACAAATAATATTCCACTAGGGATGAACTCTTACGGTGAAGAACATTCATACAATATCTATTTACAGTCAATACAAATAATATTCCACTAGGGATGAACTCTTACGGTGAAGAACATTCATACAGTATCTATTTACAGTCAATACAAATAATATTCCACTAGGGATGAACTCTTACGGTGAAGAACATTCATACAATATCTATTTACAGTCAATACAAATAATATTCCGCTAGGGATGAACTCTTACGGTGAAGAACATTCATACAATATCTATTTACAGTCAATACAAATAATATTCCGCTAGGGATGAACTCTTACGGTGAAGAACATTCATACAATATCTATTTACAGTCAATACAAATAATATTCCACTAGGGATGAACTCTTACGGTGAAGAACATTCATACAATATCTATTTACAGTCAATACAAATAATATTCCACTAGGGATGAACTCTTACGGTGAAGAACATTCATACAATATCTATTTACAGTCAATACAAATAATATTCCACTAGAGATGAACTCTTACGGTGAAGTACATTCATACAATATCTATTTACAGTCAATACAAATAATATTCCACTAGGGATGAACTCTTACGGTGAAGAACATTCATACAATATCTATTTGGAATCAAAAACAATATTAAAATAATTAACCATTAATATAAGGCGTTGAATTCGGTCAGAGGAAATTTTACATAAATAATATTTAGATTCAAATCAATGTCTCAACATATTTCAGATTATCTGGAAACAAGCCAAAAGATTTGTTTCAGACGGGATGTGATAATAAATAATAATAATCCAAGTTATGGGAAGGAGGTCAGTTATTATAATTATTGGAAAAGAAAGAACACTCTTCGTGTTGATAGGAAATAATGAGAAAAGTTGTGACTCTTCACTGTGCACTTTATTTACAACTATTGGTGGTTGTTTTAACTCTCCACTGTGCACTTTATTTACAACTATTGGTGGTTGTTTTAACTCTTCACTGTGCACTTTATTTACAACTATTGGTGGTTGTTTCAACTCTTCACTGTGCAATTTATTTACAACTATTGGTGGTTGTTTCAACTCTTCACTGTGCAATTTATTTTCAACTATTTGTGGTTGTTTTAACTCTTCACTGTGTACTTTATTTACAACTATTGGTGGTTGTTTTATCTCTCCACTATGCACTTTATTAACAACTATTGGTGGTTGTTTTAACTCTTCACTGTGTACTTTATTTACAACTATTGGTGGTTGTTTTAACTCTTCACTGTGCACTTTATTTACAACTATTGGTGGTTGTTTTAACCCTTCACTGTACACTTTATTTACAACTATTGGTGGTTGTTTCAACTCTTCAATGTGTAATTTATTTACAACTATTGGTGGTTGTTTTAACTCTTCACTGTGCACTTTATTTACAACTATTGGTGGTTGTTTTAACCCTTCACTGTGCACTTTATTTACAACTATTGGTGGTTGTTTCAACTCTTCAATGTGTAATTTATTTACAACTATTGGTGGTTGTTTTAACCCTTCACTGTGCACTTTATTTACAACTATTGGTGGTTGTTTCAACTCTCCAATGTGTAATTTATTTACAACTATTGGTGGTTGTTTTAACTCTTCACTGTGCACTTTATTTACAACTATTTGTGGTTGTTTTAACTCTTCACTGTGCACTTTATTTACAACTATTGGTGGTTGTTTTAACTCTTCACTGTGCACTTTATTTACAACTATTGGTGGTTGTTTTAACTCTTCACTGTGCACTTTATCTACAACTATTGGAGGTTGTTTTAACTCTTCACTGTGCACTTTATTTACAACTATTGGTGGTTGTTTTAACTCTTCACTGTGCACTTTATTTACAACTATTGATGGTTGTTTTAACTCTTCACTGTGCACTTTATTAACAACTATTGGTGGTTGTTTTAACTCTTCACTGTGCACTTTATTTACAACTATTGGTGGTTGTTTCAACTCTTCCCTGTGCAGTTTATTTACAACTATTGGTGGTTGTTTTAACTCTTCACTGTGCACTTTATTTACAACTATTGGTGGTTGTTTTAACTCTTCACTGTGCACTTTATTTACAACTATTGGTGGTTGTTTCAACTCTTCCCTGTGCACTTTATTTACAACTATTGGTGGTTGTTTTAACTCTTCACTGTGCACTTTATTTACAAATATTGGTGGTTGTTTTAACTCTTCACTGTGCACTTTATTTATAACTATTGGTGGTTGTTTTAACTCTTCACTGTGCACTTTATCTACAACTATTGGAGGTTGTTTTAACTATTCACTGTGCACTTTATTTACAACTATTGGTGGTTGTTTTAACTCTTCACTGTGCACTTTATTTACAACTATTGGTGGTTGTTTTAACTCTTCACTGTGTACTTTATTTACAACTATTGGTGGTTGTTTTAACTCTTCACTGTGCACTTTATTTACATCTATTGGTAGTTGTTTTAACCCTTCACTGTGCACTTCATTTACAACTATTGGTAGTTGTTTAAACTCTTCACTGTGCACTTTATTTACAACTATTGGTGGTTGTTTCAACTCTTCACTGTGCACTTTATTTACAACTATTGGTGGTTGTTTTAACTATTCACTGTGCACTTTATTTACAACTATTGGTGGTTGTTTTAACTCTTCACTGTGCACTTTATTTACAACTATTGGTGGTTGTTTTAACTCTTCACTGTGCACTTTATTTACAACTATTGGTGGTTGTTTCAACTCTTCCCTGTGCATTTTATTTACAACTATTGGTGGTTGTCTTAACTCTTCACTGTGCACTTTATTTACAACTATTGGTGGTTGTTTCAACTCTTCACTGTGCACTTTATTTACAACTATTGGTGGTTGTTTTAACTCTTCACTGTGCACTTTATTTACAACTATTGGTGGTTGTTTTAACTCTTCACTGTGCACTTTATTTACAACTATTATTAATAGTATTTTCATTCTAGTTCAAAAGTTTATTCATCACTAGTAATTAGAAAATATATGCATTATTATGATATGCTACTATGCCCTATTTAAACTTTTTACAAATTGTATCACATATGATTTACCATGCAGTGAAGTATAATTTCAATATTTATATATTTTCATGCATCTAATAATATTTCTATGCAATAATTAATACAATTAATAGTATTTAGAATTATACTTTGATATGGAAAATATTAAATAATCGAACTTAATTAAATCAATTCAATGGAATATTTAGTAACTGATTTTGGTTGCTCGGACCACTCAATTCTGAAGAGAAATAACTGTTATTATCGCAGGTTAAAGCGGTAATTATCATGTAGATTATTAATAGGTTGTTGTTGAAAAAACACATTAAAATATATCTATTGTTTGGACTGTTAAATAATAATTAAACTTACTACTTTTTTTTGTTCTATCCACAAATAATAAATTTTAATATTTTGATGTGTTTTTTTTACTAATAACCTAATGTAATTATCATCAGGTATTTAATACACACCTTGTAAATGTCCCTTTACCCTATATATTTCTAAATATTTTAGTGTCACCGAAAGAGTCTGAAGTTTTTCGTCCATTTCAATAATGCAAAAAACTTTCCTCAATCGAAACAAAAGATTTCAGATTATCTTCGAAAAAAACATTTCTGAGAATTTGTAATTAGGAGTAAAACTGACTGAGTCCATTGTGAAGTGACGGGGGAGGGAGGGAGGTTGAAATAGAGAGAGTCCATTGTGAAGTGGTGGGGGAGGGAGGGAGGTGGAAATAGAGAGAGTCCATTGTGAAGTGGTGGGGGAGGGAGGGAGGTGGAAATAGAGAGAGTCCATTGTGAAGTAGTGAGGGAGGGAGGGAGGTGGAAATAGAGAGAGAGTCCATTGTGAAGTGGTGGGGGAGGGAGGGAGGTGGAAATAGAGAGAGTCCATTGTGAAGTGACGGGGGAGGGTGGGAGGTGGAAATAGAGAGAGTCCATTGTGAAGTGACGGGGGAGGGAGGGAGGTGGAAATAGAGAGAGTCAATTGTGAAGTGACGGGGGAGGGAGGGAGGTGGAAATAGAGAGAGTCCATTGTGAAGTGGTGGGGGAGGGAGGGAGGTGGAAATAGAGAGAGAAATTGCAAAATGGGAGAAATGTGGTTTAGATTTCTTTTTCTCTGTATTTTAATTTATTTTGTTAATGGATTTTTTCCGTTGATTGCAGACTGACGATTTATTTTATTTCGAATGAAAAAGAAAACTGATGTTGATGAAAACTGGAAAAAATCATTGAATTGAAGTACTTTAAGTGCTTTCCTGACTGCAAATAAAGTACAGGTGACTCTTTTTCCATCTTGCAATATTCATGACCATAGCCAAGTCATCTTGCCTTGCATTAGCGTCACACTAACCATGGCAAGATGACTTTAAAGTGAAGTATGAGGAACGCTCTCAAATTCTCCCCCAAAGGAGTGAATGGAACAAAACGCTTGTTGTTTATTTAACTCTATTTACAAAATCAATTCTGAACTATGAGATATTTTCGCCATTAGATATATGATAAAATTATTGGAATCAAACAATTTGAGAACATTTAATGTGTTCAAAGATGAATTTCTTAACTAGAAGCATAATTCCTACTCCTTCCTATTTATAGCCTATTTCCCCTTTTTTCCCCAATTCCCCTCTTCTTACCTCATTTCCCTCTTTTATCCCATTACCTCTCTTTTTATTCCATTTCCTCTCTTTTTAACATATTACCCTATTTTTATCCCATTTCCCATCACTTTACGCCATTTACCCTCTTTTTATTCCATTTACCCTCTTTTTATTCCATTTACCCTCTTTTTATTCCATTTACCCTCTTTTTATTCCATTTACCCCCTTTTTTTCCATTTCCATTCTTTTTATCCCATTTCCATTCTTTTTATCCCATTTCCACTCTTTTTACCCTATTTATCCCTTTCTTACCCCCATTTCCTCTCTTCTTATCTCAATTCCCTTTTTTACCCCATTTCCCCTCTTTTTACCCAATTATCCCCTTCTTACCCCATTTCCCCTCTTTTACCCTCCATTTCCCCTCTTCCTACCCCATTTCCTCTCTTTTACCCCCACTTCCCCTCTTTTACCCCATTTCCCCTCTTTTTACCCCATTAATTACCCCCATCAGCTCACTTCACAAGCGTTTTGTTTTAATAATTGAAAAAAAAAATGTTCCTTTGACTCTGGCTCTTTTTTTTTAAAGGCTTTCATGACACAAGAAATAAAAAATATAAAAGCCGGACAAATGCTCTACCAAATTCTTCTCTCGGCAAATTTAACTTTAAAAAGAGAAAATAATCATATCAGTTATTTCTTATTATTAGTAAATAAAGTATATAAAGTAATGAATTTCATTAGATATATGAAAATAATTATACTCTTTTTACAAGTATATTTTAGTGAATATTAAACTGATTTAAAATCTCAAATGTTCCATCATATAATATATAAAATTTATAAATAATATTATTTACTTTTAATTTAATTGTCAATAAATATTGAATAATAATTAAAATATTCTTCATTTCTAAGTCAAGGATGTGCAGCAGTACAATAATTCGTAAGTTACCCAAGTTAAATATCCTCTCACTTCCCTCCACTTCCTTCAACTTCCCCCCATTTGATACCTGGGGGGAATAACTTAATCCCCCAATCATCCTAACTAATTAATTCCGAGTGAAGTCACAGCAGACATTGTCCTAGATTACTTATGGTGGGGGAATAGGAGATTATGGTGGGGAAAGCAATACAGTAATCTCCGTTACGATATTCTACACGAGGGGTATGGAGGGGGGATAGAAGACTATGGTGGGCTGAGAAATGATAATGGTTGGGACATAGAAGATTATGGTGGGGAAATAGAAGATTATGGTGGGGAAATGGAAGACTATGGTTGGGGCATTAGAAGATTATGGTGGGTCATTAGAAGATTATGGTGGGGAAATAGAAGATTATGGTGGGGCATTAGAAGATTATGTTGTGGAAATAGAAGATTAGGGATGGAAGAGAGAAGATTATGGTGGGCATTAGAAGATTATGGTGGGGCCTTATAATATTATCTATGTAGGGAACATAGAATATTATAGTGGGCCATAGAAGATTACTGTTTGCCATAGAAGATTATGTTGGGACTTTAGAAGAATATTTAAGGGCTATAGAATACTATGGTGGTGCCATAGAGGATTATGGTGGGGGAATAGAGGATCATGGTTGGGTAGAAGATTATAGTGGGGCCATAGATGTTACACCTCTCTTAATATTCAGTGAGTTCACCCTAATTTTCTCACTGTGATATAACTGACAATATTTCACCTGAAATTGTCTGAACCGATGATGAATTGTCCATTTTTTTCTGCTAGATTTCATTTCAACAGAATGCTGTAAATTCTTCAACCTATAATTCCAATTTTTTAATTAGATAGAGGGTTTAATTAACGTCTTTTTCGGAACCAAAAGCCATATCGTAAAAAAGTAAATACAAGGGACTAGAAGAAGCAGTCAGAAAGGAAAGTGGCTCTATGAACAAAGTCACCTACCACCATTCGTTAAATATTTGTTATATATTAAAATTAATACACTATACTCATTGGATATATAAATTCTACTAAAAATAATCACGAGAATTGCCTAAAATACGGACCAACAGAAGTGACGTCACAATCATTGCCAGATGGCACCAATTATTATTTCATTTGCTGTTTTCAAAATAAAAAATCCGAATTTCGAACCGAAGTGACGCGAGTTCAGGTAATTCGAACACTTACGATCAAAAGGAAACGAAATTGAGTAATTAGAACACTTGGCAAGGCTTACAGATTGCTTTTAATTTCAGGGGCACATAATGTTCAACTAAATTGACTTACGTGTAAGTTGATTAAATAAAGTGGAAAATAATTTCTTAATAAACAAAAAGAAACTTTACTAATTGTGTAATGTTTGTAAGATATTTTATAATTAGAAACTAATTGGAAATTAGAAAATAAGAGGAAATTAGAAAATAATAGGAAATTAGAAAATAATAGGAAATTAGAAAATAATAGGAAATTAGAAAATAATAGGAAATTAGAAAATAATAGGAAATTAGAAAATAATAGGAAATTAGAAAATCATTGGAAATTAGAAAATAATAGGAAATTAGAAAATAAGAGGAAACTAGAAAATTGTGATTTGCAAAATTAGCAAAATGTAGTGACTCTTTTCTTTGGTAGTAAGTATATATGTTTGCTTCACTGTGTCATATCGGCTACTGTGTCATATCGGCTACTGTGTCATATCAGCTACTCTGTCATATCAGCTACTGTGTCATATCGGCTATTGTGTCATATCGGCTATTGTGTCATATAGGCTACTGTGTCGTATCGGCTACTGTGTCATATCAGCTACTGTGTCATATCAGCTACTGTGTCATATTGACTATTGTGTCATATCAGCTACTGTGTCATATCAGCTACTGTGTCATATTGACTATTGTGTCATATCAGCTACTGTGTCATATCAGCTACTGTGTCTTATTGACTATTCTGTCATATCAGCTACTGTGTCATATCAGCTACTGTGTCATATCAGCTACTGTGTCATATCAGCTACTGTGTCATATCAGCTACTGTGTCATATCGGCTACTGTGTCATATCGGCTACTGTGTCATATCGGCTACTGTGTCATATCGGCTACTGTGTCATATCGGCTACTGTGTCATATATAAATTAGTGTTGAAAATAATGGAATTACAAACAAACAAAAAACAATGTATCGCAAAGTTAAATATTAATGTTCACTATAATCCATTTCTTTATTTAACATGTGTAACCCCCGGGGTACACACCCCCAGGGGAAGCCGAGACGTGGATATATTTTAAATAATTCAAAGCATCTAGATCACTAAAAGTCAATTTTAGAATAATTCAAGTTTCTCTAATCTGCCCAGACAATATAAAGACATAGCTAAGCTCTTCCATTTAAAACAAAAGAAAATAAAGTACTGATGAAGTTACAGGTGAAATGATACACAATATATTATATCGCATAATTTATGTAAATTAGAAAAACATTTATAAATTTACCGTTTTTCGTCGGTCATTCCTGACAAAAATTGTTAATATACTGTATAAAATCATCATATTTTACGGTAAAAATCGATCAATATTTACTGTATTCGACAATCAGCCGTTTACAAAGTTTCAACTGGGAATAGCTGTCACAATTGCTTGCTATCAAAACGACTCATCAGCAAATAGATTAACTTGTTCCTCACCATGTAACGTTTTCGACTCATCTTTCGAACCAGTCTGGCCGTCATGTTCATAGTTGCGGAGTTCAATGTCCATGCTTTTAATTGAATACAAAGGGTATGAAACCCTGGCCGAAATCCTGGCCGAAAACCCATTAGAGCCTAGCCAGGTGCGTGATTAAAATCTTATACCCATTATAATGACTTAATTAAAGGAAAGAAGAAACACTAATTGTAAGCTTGATGGTTATTAGGGATTTTAATAATTAATATAGAATGTAGTTCATTATATAGTTTAATAAATTGGATGAATTTCATTACAGATTTTAATAAATTGGATGTATTTCATTAAAGATTTTGATAATTATTATAGGTATAGGATATATTTCATTAAAGATATTAACTTGAATGGGTACTCGTAAAGCACATATCTTGGCCACCGCTTATAAATGACCTTCACTATAACTTGAATTAAAAAAGTCCTTGACCTTGACCTTTGACCAGATTGCTCCCAAAATCTATCCAAATGGTACCTGGATAATACCCGATCACTTAACCAAATTTCAGGCAATTTGGTCTAATACTTTTTGAGTTATGGGTATATAAAATTACCATTAATTTATAATTACAAGATTACAAAAAAATGAATCCGAGTATAACATAACTTTCGCAGGTTTGCAAATGTAAAAAAAGATTACTAGGGTTGTGACAATATGCGTTTAAAATCATAAATTTCAAGAAAATCATAGACGAAATGAAATGGTATCCAATACTATTTACCGCTGGTGTAGAACCATTCAATACTCTTTAATTCTCTCTTATAATATTTTCAGTATATATGATTTTAAAAGCATATTGTCACATCCCTAATAATTACATTACTAAAGGTCATATCAGTGATTCGTGTGTAGAATTTGAAGGTAATATTAATTTTATGTGAATAGGGTTAACTCAGAGTTATCGGACGGTTCCACATTTACGTTCATAATAAAAATGTATACAATGATTATAATCATTTACCTTTTATTTTAATTGGTATCCATGATACCTGCAGGTATCATGGATACCAATTAAAATAACAAGTTAAATTTTTTTCTCTCATATGATCGAAAATGAACTGTCTGCTAACTCAGATTTCGCCCTATATAGGGTAAGACACAAATTATCGGTCACTACCACATCTTCGGTCACATAAGAAAAAACAATATGGAAATTGTTATTAGATAGCACTGTGTAATAATAACAATTTTTATATTGTTTTATTTCTTATATGACCGAAGATGTGGAACTGACCGATAATTCGTATTTTACCCTATTACTACTAAATACTATTACCGATCAATATAAGTAATAGCTTCAATTTCTTTGTTTATATTAAACATTAGAAACAGAGAAGTCATAAAAGACTGTGGTAATTTGAACTAAAATGCCTGAAGATAATTTATTTAAGTAGAAGAATTATTATCATTTAACTTTTATTTTAATTGGTATCCATGATACTTCAAAATTATGAAGGAAGAACTTATAATCTATACTAATAATTTCCTTAGTGTGTTTGTTTATTTATTTGGTGTCCGCTTTTACTAGATTGATTTTAAACATAAAGAATGTAACTATGATACGCACGGGAATATATTGACTTGATATTTAAATTCCTCAGTTTTTATTCAATTTTAAATGTTTTTATCTATGAAAAAAGTATCAGTTTCTGCAGAAAAATGAATTTTATTTGAGTTCACTGAAAATGACCTAACAACAGGTAATAAATTACTATTGAAGACCCGTTATTTTTGACAGGTAAATACACTAGTTTGTTAATAATTTTGAAAAATTATAGTTTTGACTTTTGAGAGTTAATATCAATTTTGTTAAATAAGTAAATATTTGTATTGATAATACGTGCTTCCATTTAAATAAAAATCAATTATATTAATTAAATTATCAATTGGTGAGCAACAGGTATACTATGTACAGAGTGACACAAAAAAGAGGGATGAAAGTAAATGCTTTTAACTCAAAAAGTAGTACACTTAGAAAGATGAAATAAAAACAACAAGATAGAGTATATCTTTTAAATTTATTTAATCTATAACAAATGCTCAAAATGAGCTCCCTACTGCTCAATACACAAATTTATACGTTTCTCAAAATTCGTTATCACCGCACCTAGGATATCTTGATTCATTGATGAAATAATATCTTGTATCCTTTAGGTTTTCAATAGTATCTGGCTTTCCTCTGAAAACATTCTCATTTACTGACCCCTAAAGAAAAAAATTCAAAGAAGTCAGACCGGGAGATCATACGATGAGAGATGTTGTGGGTACAACAACGACTTGTTAGTCAATTTTGTTCTGGCAATTAGGTCTGAGTTGTTGCTTCATCATGTTGAAACCAACGGTCAGGGTGAATGTCGCCAGTTTAAATAATGTTTAAGATTTCAATATTTATATCAGATGTCACTGTGCGTGCATTTTCATCAGAATCTTGAAAAAAAATTGGGCCAAAATCTCAGCTAGAACTTAGGCCGCACCAGACAGATACCTTAGGCGAGAGTAGAGGTTTCTCGAAAATTCTGTCGGGCTTTGTTAGATTCCACATGCGGAAATTTTGAGCATTTGTTATACAGTTAATAAATCTTGAAGATATACTCTATCTTGTTGTTTTTATTTCATCTTTCTAAGTGTTCTACTTTTTGAGTTATAAGCCTTTACTTTCATCCCTCTTTTTTTGTGTCACTGTGTACAATTAATTACAATAATAAATAAACTAAATTTGTTAGAATATTTTACAGAAATAAAAAAGTATCCAGCAATAAGAAAAACTATCCAGCAATAAGAAAAAGTATCCAGCAATAAGAAAAAGTATCCAGCAATAAGAAAAAGTATCCAGCAATAAGAAAAAGTATCCAGCAATAAGAAAAAGTATCCAGCAATAAGAAAAAGTATCCAGCAATAAGAAAAAGTATCCAGCAATAAGAAAAAGTATTCAGCAATAAGAAAAAGTATCCAGCGATAAGAAAAAGTATCCAGCAATAAGAAAAAGTATCCAGCGATAAGAAAAAGTATCCAGCAATAAGAAAAAGTATCCAGCAATAAGAAAAAGTATCCAGCAATAAGAAAAAGTATTCAGCAATAAGAAAAAGTATCCAGCAATAAGAAAAAGTATCCAGCAATAAGAAAAAGTATCCAGCAATAAGAAAAAGTATCCAGCAATAAGAAAAAGTATCCAGCAATAAGAAAAAGTATCCAGCAATAAGAAAAAGTATCCAGCGATATGAAAAAGTATCCAGCAATAAGAAAAAGTATCCAGCAATAAGAAAAAGTATCCAGCCATAAGAAAAAGTATCCAGCAATAAGAAAAAGTATCCAGCAATAAGAAAAAGTATCCAGCAATAAGAAAAAGTATCCAGCAATAAGAAAAAGTATCCAGCAATAAGAAAAAGTATCCAGCAATAAGAAAAAGTATCCAGCGATATGAAAAAGTATCCAGCAATAAGAAAAAGTATCCAGCAATAAGAAAAAGTATCCAGCCATAAGAAAAAGTATCCAGCAATAAGAAAAAGTATCCAGCAATAAGAAAAAGTATCCAGCAATAAGAAAAAGTATCCAGCAATAAGAAAAAGTATCCAGCAATAAGAAAAAGTAACCAGCAATAAGAAAAAGTATCCAGCAAGAAGAAAAAGTATCCAGCAAGAAGAAAAAGTATCCAGCAATATGAGTGTACGTGTTCCGCGCTATTTTCGATTTCCACAATCTCGAGAATGCGCTGCGCGTTTTTAAATCCCTTTTACCCACTAATGCCGAGTGTGCGTTAGTACCTTCATTTTATTTATGAAATTTAATACCAAAATATGAGTGCCAAACCTCCCTGCCAGGCCATTGAACAATCATGATGTGTGCAGTACAACAAACTAACGGATGCAAAAAACTACTTAACTGACTTTTGTGTTGAGAGTTTCAAAGTAGTCTTCATTCATATATAAATATATGAATGTAGTAATGTAGTTTGTTTCATCCGGTAGTTTGTCGTACTGCACACTTCATGATTATTTAATGACATAGCAGGGATTGAGTTCAAGGGGCGGCACCCCCCTTTTACACATATGTATATCATCAGTATTCGATTTGATAATAAATGAAATGAAGGCATAACCACAGGCTTGGCAAGAGGTACAACCAATCACAAGAACAAGCAAACAAGCAGTCTATCGATAGGGACAGATAGAGGGAGTAGTTCACTATCACAACTTCCTTCCAATCAATGGGCAAAGTTTGACCAAAATTTCCATCAATGGCCGAACACTGGGAGAAGAAGAGAAAGAAAAGTAAGAAGAACTAGAAGAAGAAGAGGAAGAACTAGAAGAAGAAGAGGAAAAACAAGAAGAAGAAAAAAAATAAAAGAAGAAGAGGAAGAACAAGAACAAGAAGAGAAAGAAGAACAAGAAGATAAATTGAAAGAAGAAGAACAAAAACTAGAAGAAGAAAAGAAATAAGAACAAGACTAAGCAAAGGAAGAAGAACAAGAAGAACAAGATCAAGACCAAGAAAAGGAAGAAAATCAAGAAGAAATGAGGAAGAGGAACAAGACCGAGACCAAGAAAAGAAGGAAGAACAAGAAGAGAGAGAGGAACAATAGGAGAAAGAAGACAAAGAATAAGTTGTTCCCTGTTCCCCTAACTCTCTCTCTCTCTCTCTCTCTCTCTTCAAGTCTTATTACTAAACTAAACCAATTGAATAACTTGAGGGAACTTTACAGGGAATTAGGGCTATTGTTTTCGGGGTATGGCGGTGTATTAGTGAGCTATCTGCAGTGTATCACATAGGTAGAGATACAGTGTGATTAGTGAGCTATCTGCAGTGTATCACATAGGTAGAGATACAGTGTGATTAGTGAGCTATCTGTTGATAGATGGGAATAATTAAGGGAAATAAATATAATTAAATTTAGGGTGAAATAATTAAAGAGTAAAAACAATAAATTTAGGATAAAAATAATAGAAAACGTCAATAATTTTAGCGAGGGGTATTTCATATGTTATTTACCATTTTTTGGGCTTTGAGAACAGGTACTATACTTTCAGTTTCATAGGAACTGTGTTTTTATCTTCATTGAAGTTTTTTTTATCGACATGATTTGGTAGCTAATCTAATATTGCTTATAAACTACACAGTAAGTAACCGGTTAATGGTTATTGACAGAAATAGGAAATACTCAGCTCAGCAAGTATGATCAGATGAAAGAAAAATCGAAAAGAGTGTAGAGTACAGTATAGCTTAAAGATGTCAAAGGTCCTCTTCAGTGTAATTACATTTGCTCTAGAAGTGTTTGTAGAGCTTATGTCCATAACATATCAAAGTTAACAGAAAAGAAACTGATCAAAAATACGCTTCTTAATTAATTATAAAAGATATAGGTACCTACCTAATCTATACTATAATAAGAGCTGCGTCCGTCTGTCCGTCCGTCCGTGTGTCACAAAATGGGTTAAACAGTCATTCTATCAACAGCGCCTCATAAAGTTGGTGTAAATAAGAGAAAAATCAAAGAAACAGTAATAGAAAAGGAAAACTAATAATTTGCTGCAGTATCATTACTACGGGGGTCACACGAAAATTATTAATTGGAAATATAAGAGTTTAATCATTAAGAGTTAAACAAAATCTTTTTAATAAAAAAATCTTTTTGATAAAAAATCTTTTTGATAAAAAATCTTTTTGATAGAAAAATCTTTTTAATGAAAAATATTTTTGATAAAAAAAATATTCTTGATAAAAATAAATTTTCAGATAAAAAAATCTTTATAATAAAAGAATCTTTCGGATCTTGTTAAGATCATGCACCCCAATAAAAAGCTTGTAAAGATCATGCACACCAGTAAAAAGCTTGTAAAGATCATGCACACCAGTAAAAAGCTTGTAAAGATCATGCACCCCAATAAAAAGCTTGTAAAGATCATACACACCAGTAAAAAGCTTGTAAAGATCATGCACACCAGTAAAAAGCTTGTAAAGATCATGCACACCAGTAAAAAGCTTGTAAAGATCATGCACACCAGTAAAAAGCTTGTAAAGATCATACACACCAGTAAAAAGCTTGTAAAGATCATGCACACCAGTAAAAAGCTTGTAAAGATCATGCACACCAGTAAAAAACTTGTAAAGATCATGCACCCCAGTAAAAAGCTTGTAAAGATCATGCACACCAGTAAAAAGCTTGTAAAGATCATGCACACCAGTAAAAAGCTTGTAAAGATCATGCACCCCAGTAAAAAGCTTGTAAAGATCATGCACACCAGTAAAAAGCTTGTAAAGATCATGCACACCAGTAAAAAGCTTGTAAAGATCATGCACACTAGTAAAAAGCTTGTAAAGATCATGCACACCAGTAAAAAGCTTGTAAAGATCATGCACCCCACTAAAAAGCTTGTAAAGATCATGCACACCAGTAAAAAACTTGTAAAGATCATGCACACCAGTAAAAATCTTGTAAAGATAATGCACCCCAGTAAAAGCTTGTAAAGATCATGCACACCAGTAACACCTGGGGTGCATGATCTTTACATGATCCAATCTTTTCGATAAAATTATCTTTTGGATAAATAAATTTCGAAAGGACTATCAAAAGGTATTGGATTTCAATGTAAAATTCTTCATAGATGATATTGCAAGGCGGTAAAAGTTTTTCTTTATAATATATTAATTCCAGGGAGATTCCCGTTCATTCTCACATTCCAAGTAAATCTTCAAATTGTTTCGAGATCCAATTTCGACGTAAGAGGAAACTTTTTCCTCCGATTGACTTTTTGAAGTTTTTCTTTGATGAATTTCACGTAAGTTGAAACAGTGCGAAATAGTTGATAGTTACTCCGCATAAATATTTAAAGTACTTTCGGCAAGTTTCCATCCTTTAACAGAAATTCTAATTTCAGTACCTTTATCTTCCCTCAGGCAAGAATGATTTATTCCTGGGAAATAAATTCATCTTGCCTGGGATATTTTCTTGATAACTAAAGAATATTTTTTTCATAGCTGGATTTGAGCGAAAAAAATGCTTTCTTTTTAAAGTTTTATGTTATTGACTAAAATAATACGTTAAAAAATTTTCATATGTGTATTAATTTAGATCAACTGTATATAATTACACATATAATAGACATACACGTTATAAGTTAAACAGGGTAATTACTCAAATTCAAACAGCTTACAGTTACCAGAAACGGGTTGTTGGCCAACGTCGACCATTTATATTTTTTTTGAACGTGAATTTTTTTGTAATACCCGTGTAATTTATAGGCAAACTAAGCATAGTAAACAATAAATAAATCAATGTATTTCTTTACCAAAAAATAGTCACAATTATTTTTCTGGAAAAATAATGGAAAAGTATTGTTTTTTAAAACAAAAAAATATTGTGCTAACACTTAATATAAACGTACACAAAAGGGGAAGTTCTTAATTATCGGTCAGTACACCATTTTCGGACACGTAAGAAAAAACGATATAATAATATTTATTTAATTTTTATCATATCGTTTTTTCTTAATTATCCCAAAATGGGGAACTGACCGATAATTAAGAACTTACCCTAGTTTTTTTCAATAAATTACAGCATACGGTTAAGAAAATATTTGATCCTATGATACCGCCCCTTGTACGGTAACTGTGAGCATACGGTAATTGAGTAGCTACCCTATAAAATAAAATATTAAATGGTCAAAATAATGATTAATATTCAACTCAGTAAAAATTTCAAGATCAAATTTTCAGATGGAATTTCTTTGAAGATCAGTAATGAATCATTACCTATTTTTGAAAACAGGACGAGTCATTTCCTAATCTACCTTTCACTGACACATTCTCTGTGAGAAATGAATGACAACACGCTTTGCAAATTTATAATCCTAACACCAAGGAATTTTTTATGACAGGATGAGAGAGAACTTTTCTGCACGTTCGCACATAATTTATTTTGATGTCGGGGTCGATATTGAAGATAAAAACAATTTCAGTCGTAATTCGGTTTTGAAGATCAAATGTTAGATTTTTCGAAATTTAATAGAATGATCTTGTGAAATCAAACATCAATAGTTGTGATTAAAAAATTGTTTAAAAGGTTAAAACAACCATCAAAGATTGTAAATGAAGTGCAGAATGAAGGGTTAAAACAACCACCAATAGTTGTAAATAAAGTGCACAGTGAAGAGTTAAAACAACCACCAATAGTTGTAAATAAAGTGCACAGTGAAGAGTTAAAACAACCACCAATAGTTGTAAATAAAGTGCACAGTGAAGAGTTAAAACAACCACCAATAGTTGTAAATAAAGTACACATTGAAGAGTTAAAACAACCACCAATAGTTGTAAATAAAGTGCACAGTGAAGAGTTAAAACAACCACCAATAGTTGTAAATAAAGTGCACAGTGAAGAGTTAAAACAACCACCAATAGTTGTAAATAAAGTACACATTGAAGAGTTAAAACAACCACCAATAGTTGCAAATAAAGTGCACAGTGAAGAGTTATAACAACTACCAATAGTTGTAAATGAAGTGCACAGTGAAGAGTTAAAACAACCACCAATAGTTGTAAATAAAGTGCACAGTGAAGAGTTAAAACAACCACCAATAGTTGTAAATAAAGTACACATTGAAGAGTTAAAACAACCACCAATAGTTGCAAATAAAGTGCACAGTGAAGAGTTATAACAACTACCAATAGTTGTAAATAAAGTGCACAGGGAAGAGTTGAAACAACCACCAATAGTTGTAAATAAAGTGCACAGTGAAGAGTTAAAACAACCACCAATAGTTGTAAATAAAGTGCACAGTGAAGAGTTAAAACAACCACCAATAGTTGTAAATAAAGTGCACAGTGAAGAGTTAAAACAACCACCAATAGTTGTAAATAAAGTACACATTGAAGAGTTAAAACAACCACCAATAGTTGTAAATAAAGTGCACAGTGAAGAGTTAAAACAACCACCAATAGTTGTAAATAAAGTGCACAGTGAAGAGTTAAAACAACCACCAATAGTTGTAAATAAAGTACACATTGAAGAGTTAAAACAACCACCAATAGTTGCAAATAAAGTGCACAGTGAAGAGTTATAACAACTACCAATAGTTGTAAATGAAGTGCACAGTGAAGAGTTAAAACAACCACCAATAGTTGTAAATAAAGTGCACAGTGAAGAGTTAAAACAACCACCAATAGTTGTAAATAAAGTACACATTGAAGAGTTAAAACAACCACCAATAGTTGCAAATAAAGTGCACAGTGAAGAGTTATAACAACTACCAATAGTTGTAAATAAAGTGCACAGTGAAGGGTTAAAACAACCACCAATAGTTGTAAATAAAGTACACAGTGAAGAGTTATAACAACTACCAATAGTTGTAAATAAAGTGCACAATGAAGAGTTAAAACAACCACCAATAGTTGTAAATAAAGTACACATTGAAGAGTTGAAACAACCACCAATAGTTGTAAATAAAGTGCACAATGAAGAGTTAAAACAACCACCAATAGTTGTAAATAAAGTACACATTGAAGAGTTGAAACAACCACCAATAGTTGTAAATAAAGTGCACAGTGAAGAGTTATAACAACCACCAATAGTTGGAAATAAAGTACACAGTGAAGAGTTAAAACAACCACCAATAGTTGTAAATAAAGTGCACAGTGAAGAGTTAAAACAATCACCAATAGTTGTAAATAAAGTACACAGTGAAGAGTTAAAACAACCACCAATAGTTGTAATTAAAGTGCACAGTGAAGGGTTAAAACAACCACCAATAGTTGTAAATAAAGTGCAGAATGAAGAGTTATAACAACTACCAATAGTTGGAAATAAAGTACACAGTGAAGAGTTAAAACAACCACCAATAGTTGTAAATAAAGTACACATTGAAGAGTTAAAACAACCACCAATAGTTGCAAATAAAGTGCACAGTGAAGAGTTAAAACAACCACCAATAGTTGTAAATAAAGTACACATTGAAGAGTTGAAACAACCACCAATAGTTGGAAATAAAGTACACAGTGAAGAGTTAAAACAACCACCAATAGTTGTAAATAAAGTACACAGTGAAGAGTTAAAACAACCACCAATAGTTGGAAATAAAGTACACAGTGAAGAGTTAAAACAACCACCAATAGTTGGAAATAAAGTACACAGTGAAGAGTTAAAACAACTACCAATAGTTGTAAAAAAAGTGCACAGTGAAGAGTTTTCGTTTTTCTGGTAATAAATCTCTATGAGATTTTAATCAAACATTGACATTCTTGGAAGAAGTAATAATTCTAGTGTAAAATCTTCCATAATTCTTGATAATCTGACAAGTTTACGATGTCATTAATTGCCCCAATAAAGGAATTAAGTCGACACTTTGTGAAGAACTTCCCCAGCCCTCTTCCAAAATCTCATTGCACTTCTCAATGTAACAAAACTTGGCTGATTATCTAAACTTTTATCCGAATGAAAACAACTTTGCGGGAGAGTCTTTTGTTTTATTGCCTCCTTACTTTGAGGACTGTTTGGTCTTTTACGAATTAAGGACAGAATAAGTGAAGGAATGTCCACAAAAAGGCTTTGTACGTGAGTGGTAGCATGGTTACCTGAAGCAATGTCCACACGGTTAACGAGTGTAAAAGACCTTGTACGTGAGTGGTAGAATGGTTACCCGAAGCAATGTCCACTTGGTTAGAGTGTAAAAGACCTTGTACGTGAGTGGTAGCATGGTTACCTGAAGCAATGTCCACACGGTTAACGAGTGTAAAAGACCTTGTACGTGAGTGGTAGAATGGTTACCCGAAGCAATGTCCACTTGGTTAGAGTGTAAAAGACCTTGTACGTGAGTGGTAGCATGGTTACCCGAAGCAATGTCCACACGGTTAGAGTGTGAAAGGTTTTGTACGTGAGTGGTAGCATTGTTACCTGAAGCACTTAAACGAATTGAACATTCACATTTAGGCTAAGGAACGAAGGGCTTAATAGAAGTACCGTTTTATTCATTCGATTCAGTATTTACATACGGCTGAAAGTTATAAATGAAATGTTGTTTAATCTCAGTTTAATCCTAACAATAAACGGTAAGCTTTCCTTCAAATTAAGTTTAAATAGCATACTTTCCTTCTTAGTTTGCCAGCAGGCTTCATTTAAATAAGTAGAGATATGGTAATTGGCATTTAGTGGAATGAATGCCAAGTACCGCCACAGCTAGACACGCGACTTCTGAAAAACTCGTCTTTTGTTTTTACCTGTATAGCCTTAGTGTGCTAACTGACATAGAGCATTTGTATGCTAACTCCAAATAGCAATTACATATAATTAAAATAATCATTGCAAATATTCACCGAAAAAATAAATTTTTCATATCTGATTTTTCCTCTCAAAAGAGTACCACATACGTCACACCACACAGTGACGGGCTAATCGGTTTCGACCACAGCAAATATCTTGGAGTGTTTGTGTCAGGTTTCGAACCCTCAGTCCACTGAAGAGTCTCTTGACGCGGTCCTGATTTATTTTCAATCGAGAAAATTCGTGTGTGCATTTGGTCTGTATTTCTCCGCTTGAAGAACTTGTGAGAAAGAAAAAGAAATCATTGGCTGATGATGTATTTGAAATTTGTGTGTTAGTTAGAAAGAAATTTGAATAAGGGTTCAACGTCTGCTTCGGAACCAAAGGCCATATCGCTAAGGTTAAAAGGAAATTTAATACAATGGACTGGACGAAGCAGTCAGTAAGGAAAGTGGCTAACAAGGTCACCTACCACCAGTCGGTGACAAAATAAAAAGAAAGCGAAAGTCAATAATAAAAATATCAAAGATACCCTTTATCGTTCTGTAAAGATTAAAAAATTAAATTCGTATTGTTTTAATGAAAAAATATTGCCCATAAATATAAAAATACCCACCTATGAGACTATGTCGTGTAGTTTACAGTTTTCTGTAGCAAGTAAGGCCGAGCCCCAAAGGCTACATGTGATATCCTATAATTGAGTTTCTTTGAATTAGGTCACCTAATCCATTTCGGAAATTTAGTTTGGTAGAAAGAGATTTCCTCACTGCCTATTTAGTCCTTTGCTTTATAGGGATTCTATTGATCACTATAAAGGATTCTCTCTCCTTTATAGTGATTCTATTGATCACTATAAAGGATTCTCTCTCCTTTATAGTGATTCTATTGATCACTATAAAGGATTCTCTCTCCTCTATAGTGATTCTATTGATCACTATAAAGGATTCTCTTCCCTTTATAGTGATTCTATTTATCACTATAAAAGATTCTATCTCCTTTATAGTGATTCTATTCATCACTATAAAGGATTCTCTTCCCTTTATAGTGATTCTATTTATCACTATAAAGGATTCTCTCTCCTTTATTTTATAGTGATTCTCCTTATGACTATAGAGGATTCTCTCTCCTTTATAGTGATTCTATTGATCGCTATAAAGGATTCTTTCTTTATAGTGATTCTATTTATCACTATAAAGGATTCTCTCTCCTTTATTTTATAGTGATTCTCCTTATGACTATAGAGGATTCTCTCTCCTTTATAGTGATTCTATTGATCGCTATAAAGGATTCTTTCTTTAAAGTGATTCTATTGTATCTTCTAGGTGTGAGAGTTTGAAGAATCTCTAAGTGATGAACTGAGATTAAAACAGAAATGAGTGAAAAGAATCTTAGGGATGTGAGTCTAACCCAGCAGACGAGATTGATGAAAACGTCGCCTGGTATTGCCTTTAAATAGAGTGATTTGACTGTAAATAGATATTGTATGAATGTTCTTCACCGTAAGAGTTCATCCCTAGTGGAATATTATTTGTATTGACTGTAATTAGATATTGTATGAATGTTCTTCACCGTAAGAGTTCATCCCTAGTGGAATATTATTTGTATTGACTGTAAATAGATATTGTATGAATGTTCTTCACCGTAAGAGTTCATCTCTAGTGGAATATTATTTGTATTGACTGTAAATAGATACTGTATGAATGTTCTTCACCGTAAGAGTTCATCCCTAGTGGAATATTATTTGTATTGACTGTAAATAGATATTGTATGAATGTTCTTCACCGTAAGAGTTCATCCCTATTGGAATATTATTTTTATTCACTGTAAATAGATATTGTATGACTGTTCTTAGTTCATCTCTCTACAGTGGAATATTATTTGTATGCTCTTGCAAAGACGAATTACTTTTCTATTCAGTACTTTCTTATATAAAAATCATAGTTTGAAAGCTGTTACCTAGTATAAACTTCCGACATTATCACCGTTTAACATTTAATAATCCGTTAAAATATTTAATACCATGTTTTTAACATTACGTAATTCTTCAAAAAAATTCCATGTCTTGTTCATATATCATTAATTAATATTAAATATTAATAATATAATCAGTCCTCTACTTTCTAAATAATTCTACAAAAACATCTAAGGCTATTTCTATACTAGCAGGTAAACCGACGCGTTTTGACCGCCTAGTTTACACCTCTGCAATTAATCACGGTTAAATGAATGGAAAGCAAATTTGCAGTCTATACTAGCGTTTCTGCAGCCTTCCATTCTTTAGCCGTGATTAATTGAAGAGGCGTACACTAGGCGGACAAAACGCGGCGTTTTAACGGCTAGTATATAATAGGCCTAGCACTTTATAAGTCAAAGACTATACACTATTCGGAGAATATTCCCACCGTATTGGATACTAATGTTCACCATCACCGAACCAATAGCCGATATCGCTCGTTGACTCGGCACTAAAAGTTACGGCAGCTCTGATATCGTAAAGGCAACTTTGTGGTCAATCTTTATAAGTTCATGGAGATAATTAATATGAGATGTACTGCCTGTAATAGTGCTATAGGAAGAATAATAGATGGGGAAGAGGGGGAATAATACACGCAATTCAGGGATATATTTGATGGTAGGTATTCTGAATATCATGTTTATTAAAGGTCCTCTCCAGGCTCAGGGAAAAAAAAGAGTTTATGGGAAAATATTATAAACCTAATGTCTAGGATCAATAATCTGCAAAGCGCATTTAATTCGGTTCAGTATTTATTTTATTGTATGCTTTTTAATACTCTGTGTGCAACAATTATTGTACCAATCACTTACCTGACGCTGAAGAAAAAGAATGTACACTCTTTGTTTTGATTGCCAATTTGATTTCATAAACAAACAATGCGTTTTCAGCCTTCATTAAGATTTAATTGTTCCCTGAAGTATATAAACGTTTCTATAATTGGTTTATCCAATTTTATGCCCTTACAGGAATATTTAATGAATTGATTATACCTACCTAGTTCACATTCAAAGCAAATGGTGTACATTCTTTTTCTTCTGACTGAAAATTTGCAAATCGCAGAAGTGAAATAGGTGCCGTAGCGTTTTTATTAAAAAAATCTTTAATTACATATAAAATTTAATATATATTCTATCAAATTTCATGGGGTTTGCAGAAAAATGATAAGAAACATTAGCCTCATTGATTTATACAATAGAAAATTTGCTCGGAGGGGACCTTTAAATAATCGCCCATACCTTGCTTTTGTATTGAGTATTGTATACAATGCCCCTTAAGCATTGTATACAATGCCCTCTGAGCATTGTATTGCATTGAAATAGATTGAAGAACTACAATTATGAAATATTTGCTTACTAGGCTGTGAGAATTTAAAATGAAAAAGTAAAGATATTTTATTTACATTCTGCATGATATTAGGAGCAAGAAGTTAAGAACCGAAATTATAAGTAGCATATAAAACAACAGTCCCAGGCACCCCTTAAAACAATCCTGGCCCCAAAGGGCTGCCAAGCACCCCCACTTCAAGAACCACTGTACAGCATTGACGAAGTTCACAAGAAGAAGAAGTTATTAGAACTAATAAGAAGAACGAGTGGGAGTTCCTGAAAACAGCTTCACCTGATTCTGAGGAAGACTTTAACAGAAGATGCATTAGGTATAAACAAAGAAAGCTGCTTACACGAGTCAGAAACATACGGGGATGTGCTCCAAAGGAGAGCTTGAAGAATATAGCGAGGTAGATACGCTATTCTGCGGAGATTCTCAAGATATTCTAAAAAGAATATCATGGATAAAAGTATGATATTAAACGTGGTATATAAAATATGTTCTTCGAATATTGCTAAAATATTCTAAGAAGATGTTTATAGAATTGTGTACGATTTGAAAAAGATGTTCCTAAAAAAGTTAAACCGATCATATCTACAAAACTTTCCTGTGATCAAGCATTGGTAAATTAATTCACTGTTACTACAATAAACACATTGTGATGAATTAATTGGATTATTTAGCCATGTAAATCTCATCATTACGAATTCTTCGGTTTAATGAATAGAGTGAGCTTCGACATGATGTGATTATACATAAATTAGTCTGATTAGCGGGGGAGACAGGATTTAGTATTACCTTAGCAGAATTACGGAAAGTTATGTTATGATCGGATATATTTGTTATCTTGTTATTCGCATAACTTAAAACATATTCAACCAAATTGTCTGGAATTTGGTGGGACGATTGGTCAATTCCCAAAACCAATTGATATAGATTTTGGGTTTGATTGGGTCAAAGGTCAAGGTCAAGATCATTTATAACTCATGAGGTATTCAACCAAATTGTCTGGAATTTAGTGGTACGATTGGTCAATGTCCCAAAACCAATTGATATAGATTTTGGGTTTGTTTGGGTCAAAGGTCAAGGTCCTTTATAACTCAAAGAATACTGGATGGTCAAGGTCATTTGACAGGTAGTTCTCGCCATGCTAGAAAATGTCATCGAAAAGGAATATTATAGCAACTGATGTTTAGTTAGAAAATATAAACTTTATCACATCGTCAATTTCGGTAACTGAAATAAATTGTTATCGGTTACGATAAAAGTTGAAAGTATTTTATCGTGAAACATCATCGTTTAGGACATTAGGGTAAGCTCCAAGTTAACGGACAGTTCCATATTTTCGAACATATATGATTTTTTTTGACGTTCTGCTAATTGAAATAACGATTTGAAATGTCAATTGTATCGTTTTTTTATGAAAAGGTGAAAGGATTCGGTAACTCCGGTCATCCTTTCTGAAAAAGTATTTATTCCTGGGATAGTAAAGGAATATCCTTAATGTCCAAGGAACAAATACATATTGCCTAGAATATTTCCTTGATATCCCAGGAATAAATAATTATTGCCTGGGATATTCCCTTAATATCCCAGGAATAGCTCCTTCTATCCTGGGATATTCCCTTAATATCCCAGGAATAGCTCCTTCTATCCTGGGATATTCCCTTAATATCCCAGGAATAGATTCTTCTATCCTGGGATATTCCCTTAATATCCCAGGAATAGATTCTTCTATCCTCAGTTCAGTCAAATAACACACACTCTCAATTCTGACGTCGTTTTCACAATATCTTCGTTAGATTTTCCTCCAGAAGTTTTTGTCCCATTAGGAAGCGTAATCTGCTATAATTTAGGGAGATGACCCCAATATCTAGGGAGAATATTTATCGATTGGCATAGTGCGTCATTAGGCCTTATATATAACCTAATATATCCTAATGAAACTAATAAAGCCACTATTATAAGGCAGTGAATATAGTCGCTTTGAATGCCCGAAAAGAATAAATAGCTCACAGTGAAATTAATATTTGTGGGAAGAATTTTTGTTTTTTGTTTTAATATTAGTGATTATTTCTTTTGAACGGTATAGAGCGGTGTACAAACTAAAGAGAAATTAAAAGTAAGGCTTTTATTCATGTTCAGACTATACAAGGTTTACATTCACATGAAAATATCTAATATAAATTCCTTTCATCGAACATTTTGCCAGATTCCATTCGATCAAATGGAGAGAATTTGGAAGTTATGAATATTCTGGAGATTTAAGAAATAGTCAGGATTTTACCGTTAGGGATAGGGAAGAGAAGTGTAGCAATGAGGACACTGTTAGCAATACAGGGACACAGTAAGTACCCCAATGAGGACACTGTTAGCAATATAGGAACACAGTAAGTACCCCAATGAGGACACTGTTAGCAATACAGGGACACAGTAAGTACCCCAATGAGGACACTGTTAGCAATATAGGGACACAGTAAGTACTCCAATGAGGACACTGTTAGCAATATAGGGACACAGTAAGTACTCCAATGAGGACACTGTTAGCAATACAGGGACACAGTAAGTACCCCAATGAGGACACTGTTAGCAATATAGGGACACAGTAAGTACCCCAATGAGGACACTGTTAGCAATATAGGGACACAGTAAGTACTCCAATGAGGACACTGTTAGCAATACAGGGACACAGTAAGTACCCCAATGAGGACACTGTTAGCAATATAGGGACACAGTAAGTACTCCAATGAGGACACTGTTAGCAATATAGGGACACAGTAAGTACCCCAATGAGGACATTGTTAGCAATATAGGGACACAGTAAGTACCCCAATGAGGACACTGTTAGCAATATAGGGACACAGTAAGTACCCCAATAAGGACACTGTTAGCAATACAGGGACACAGTAAGTACTCCAATGAGGACACTGTTAGCAATATAGGGACACAGTAAGTACCCCAATGAGGACACTGTTAGCAATATAGGGACACAGTAAGTACCCCAATGAGGACACTGTTAACAATATAGGGACACAGTAGGTACCTCAATTTCATAGAACCATATATATATATATATCATTTATTCTCAAATTACATTTTTTTGCACATGACCTGTGAAAGTTACCCCAGAAATCTTAACTAAGTTACCCCAGAAATCCTAATAAAGTTACCCCGAATCTAACTTCGCTCTGCACAAGTTACAGAAGTCTGTCTTTGTGTAGCAGTTTAGAATATTGTCTTGCCGTGGCACTGCGCTGATCTGCCACATCTCTGCCGTAAGGATAATTACAATATTAGGTATCATGAGTTAGATAGATTGTGGTAATAGTTAGGGAACTAATTAGGGTAACTTTATACAGATAATTGAATTGAAGTTAAAGTGATTAAATACGCTATCATATAAATGATTGCGACAATATGCTTTAAAAATCATAGGAAAATATTATAGACGGAGAGAATTAAAGAGTATTGAATGGTTCTACACCAGCGGTATATAGTATTCGATACCATTTCATTTCGTCTGTGATATTCTTAAGATCTATGATTTTGAAAGCATATTGTCACAACCTTAATTTCATAGGTTATACTCACTGAAATTAAGCCTGGGAAAGTAGGCATGGGAAAGTAGGCCTGGGAAAGTAGGCCTGGGAAAGGTAATTTGATACGATAAAGGATATAATTAACTTTTGCCAATTTCACACTCATTTTTTTAATAAATTGCTTTCTATATGAAGTTGAACACATCATTCTAGAATTTTATGTACTCTATTATTCAAAGCAACTCAATAAATGTAAAAAATCTTTTCCCTCATATAATAGTTAAACTTAATGTGATTAATTGTCTACTAATTATTATTCAATGCAATTAAATAATCAAATAATTAACTTCTACTAAATATGATTATTGATGTACACAATTACAAACATTTCAGATACGGTATAATTCACTGATTATAAGGATAAATTTCATTAGGAATATTATAAGGATAATGATAAATATTATAAGGATAAATATTATAATAATAAATATTATAAGGATAAACATTATAAGGATAAATATTATGAGGATAACAGGAATATCCACAATACAAAAACTTCGTAGATAAAATAAAACATAACGTAATAAAATGATTGGCTTGGTATTCAGATCATTCATTGATCTGCAACTGCATATCAAATCTGCTACATTGATCATCTATCGATCGAAAAATTGTTCATTGATCGACCAATTGAATGATGATTTTATATAGAAATTATAAAAAATAGAATTTCGTAAAAGTAATTCAAGACTTTTTTTACAATTCTAAGTTTTTTTGTTTTCTTCAATCAATTTTATTTCTTCAATTTTTTTTACTTTTATATATTTTAAGTATTTTAAATTTTTTGAGGTTTATATAATTGTTTTCATTTTTTTAAATATTTTCATTTTTTGAAATTTCTCAGTTAATAAATTTTTTCATTTTTTTTTTTAAATGCAGGTTTTTAACTTTCTGTTGGTTGGTTGCAATAAAAAAAGTCACGCTTTAACATTTTACATACTATATAATTTCACGACTAAAATAATTTTTAGAATAACCAAAAATCCTGATATAATAAATTCGAATAACAAAAAAAAATATACGAGTGACAAAAAATCCGGAATGCATAGAACCTAAAATACGAAAAATACGGATACAAAATATCCGGAATATAGAATCTGAAATATGAAAAATCCAGATATAAAATCATTGGGAATATAAACAAAATCCAGGTATCCAAGAAAAAAATAAGATTCCAAAGTAACTTGGATTGTACACTATCTAATCATTATCTTTTTAGATAAATAACATTTTATCATTAACTTTAATCCCTAACATAAGCCTATTATTGGCAATTAAAATTCTCCCAGGGTTAACTTCCCGGCACAATTTTATCCGCACCAAATGTACCAGATACGGTACACACCGGGCAATGGCAGGTTGAACAGGTAATCCAAATAATTATGTCAGTTAAAGGGACAGGGCAAAATCTCCCGAAAAACAAATAAAAAGAATTAGACCCATAGCTTATTGTTTGTCTGACTTTGAAGGGAAAATAAGTCACTGTGAAATTGGTTTGAGGAGAACTGTGTTTTTGACAGCAAAAAACAGACGAAATTAAAAGAAAATTAATTGAACAACCGAAAGAAATATATTCTGACAAATACATTCCAGATATTAAAATAAAATATTCGATAGTACCTGTTTTTTCTGATAGTAAATCATCACAGTGACTCTTTTCTCTGATAGTACATCATCACAGTGACTCTTTTCTCTGACAGTACATCATCACAGTGACTCTTTTCTCTGACAGTACATCATCACAGTGACTCTTTTCTCTGATAGTACATCATCACACTGACTCTTTTCTCTGACAGCACATCATCACAGTGACTCTTTTCTCTGATAGTACATCATCACAGTGACTCTTTTCTCTAATAGTACATCATCACACTGACTTTTCTCTGACATTACATCATCACAGTGACTCTTTTCTCTGACATTACATCATCACAGTGACTCTTTTCTCTGACATTACATCATCACAGTGACTCTTTTCTCTGATAGTACATCACCACAGTGACTCTTTCCTCTGACAGTACAGCATCACAGTGACTCTTTTCTCTGATAGTACATCATCACAGCGACTCTTTTCTCTGACAGTACATCATCACAGTGACTCTTTTCTCTGACAGTACATCATCACAGTGACTCTTTTCTCTGATAGTACATCATCACACTGACTCTTTTCTCTGATAGTACATCATCACAGTGACTCTTTTCTCTGACATTACATCATCACAGTGACTCTTTCCTCTGACAGTACAGCATCACAGTGACTCTTTTCTCTGATAGTACATCATCACAGTGACTCTTTTCTCTGATAGTACATCATCACAGTGACTCTTTTCTCTGATAGTACATCATCACAGTGACTCTTTTCTCTGATAGTACATCATCACAGTGACTCTTTTCTCTGACAGTACATCATCACAGTGACTCTTTTCTCTGACAGTACATCATCACAGTGACTCTTTTATCTGATAGTACATCATCACAGTGACTCTTTTTTCTGATAGTACATCATCACAGTGACTCTTTTATCTGATAGTACATCATCACAGTGACTCTTTTCTCTGATAGTACATCATCACAGTGACTCTTTTCTCTGATAGTACATCACCACAGTGACTCTTTTCTCTGACAGTACATCATCACAGTGACTCTTTTATCTGATAGTACATCATCACAGTGACTCTTTTCTCTGATAGTACATCGTCACAGTGACTCTTTCCTCTGATAGTACATCATCACAGTGACTCTTTTCTCTGATAGTACATCATCACAGTGACTCTTTTCTCTGATAGTACATCATCACACTGACTCTTTTCTCTGATAGTACATCATCACAGTGACTCTTTCCTCTGATAGTACATCATCACAGTGACTCTTTTCTCTGATAGTACATCATCACAGTGACTCTTTTCTCTGATAGTACATCATCACACTGACTCTTTTCTCTGATAGTACTTCATCACAGTGACTCTTTTCTCTGATAGTACATCATCACAGTGACTCTTTTCTCTGACAGTACAGCATCACAGTGACTCTTTTCTCTGATAGTACATCACCACACTGACTCTTTTGTCTGATAGTACATTATCACAGTGACTCTTTTCTCTGACATTACATCATCACAGTGACTCTTTTCTCTGACAGTACAGCATCACAGTGACTCTTTTCTCTGATAGTACATCACCACACTGACTCTTTTGTCTGATAGTACATTATCACAGTGACTCTTTTCTCTGACAGTACATCATCACAGTGACTCTTTTCTCTGATAGTACATCATCACAGTGACTCTTTTCTCTGATAGTACTCCCATTTTTTTTCAAGTACTCTATCCCAGGCTTCAAATCCCATTCAACCTGTACTGGATTGTACCAACTTTTGCCGGTTGGGGTAATATTTAAATTCTCTTCAGGCAGAGGTGATCGATCTCGCCGTTGCCGTCAGAGGTAATCCCGCTAGCTGTACGAGGTCAGCATGATGTGGCAACACTTCCAGAGGTAATAAATGAAATCCAATTCAGGATTCGATGTCAATATTGAGTTGGAAACTAATATTGGTGACGAATGGGTCATTGTACCTTATTGGACCATTGTAAACCATACTAGTGGTTCATTGTACCTTATTGGACCATTGTAAACCATACTAGTGGTTCATTGTAACTTATTGGACCATTGTAAACCATACTAGTGGTTCATTGTAACTTATTGGACCATTGTAAACCATACTAGTGGTTCATTGTTACTTATTAGACCATTGTAAACCATACTAGTGGTTCATTGTACCTTATTGGACCATTGTAAGCCATACAAGTGGTTCATTGTACCTTATTGGACCTTTGTAAACCATACTAGTGGTTCATTGTAACTTATTGGACCATTGTAAACCGTACTAGTGGGTCATTGTACCTTATTGGACCATTGTAAACCATTTTAGTGGTTCTTTGTACTATATTGGACTATTGTCCAATGGACCATATTGTTGGACCATAATAGCTCAGTATTGTTTCATTGTTGTTTAGTATTGTATCTTCAATACAATTAATTTTACAAATCAAATTAACTATCTCTTACAAGTACGTCATTTCAATGACTTCGGTCAGATGATGAGGCCATAACAGAATTGGTTGGCATTTTATTCTGTCAGATGATGAGGCCATGACAGAATTAAGGAGGCATTCTATCTGTCAGATGGTGAGGCCATGAGACAATTTAGGAGGCTTTGTTTCAGTGAGAGCTGTGCACTGGAATACTAAACTGTGATTGGATGAGGTTATTATGACGTCATAAAGGTATCATTGTAGTGATATAATTAAAATCATGGATATTGGTGTGTATATTGACAGATATATTAATTTATTCAATTGATAATAGCACAATTTAATGTAACAAATTTAAATAAACTACAATTTGAATAAACTTAGTTTAAATAAAATACAATTTAAAAAAATAAGTTTTAGGAAACAAAATGTCAAAATGTTAAAAGAATGGAATTTGATATGAGGTTGGAAATTGATTATTATTTAGTATATCAAGTACTGTTATTTAACATACTTATATAATAATTTAACGGAAAACATGTATATTACTCATTTCACTTGGGTAGGAAAAAATAAATAGTTTCGATTTTTGAAAATAATATACTGTAACATAAATATAAATTTGTATATACATTTATGAAATAATCAATAAATTTAAAAAATTTCCTCACGTATCTAATGTTTACTAGAAAGAGTAACTTTTATTATTATTTTCAGTATTTCCATATGTGATAAACGCTATCAAAAAAAATTTCCCCCAAAAAAAAATTTCAATTAATCTTGATCAAAATCCCCTTTTTAATTTTTACTCCCCTTCTTTATTTCCATACGATAAGGGAATTAAAAGAATTAGTTTTCCATTGGTTTTCAATAGAAGGGGATTTTCCCTCCCGATCGCATATCTTCACACCGAAATACAAAGTAACTTAAATATGGAGACCAATTTCCGGAGACTTTCTTCTCTCTACCGCAATCGAGGTATATTTAGATATAACGGTTTAGCGTCGATGTCTTTTATATTTAGATGAAATAAATAAACGAATTGGTAAATGATATTTAGAATTTAGATAACGGTTTAGTGTAAATGTTCTTTATATTTAGATGAAATAAATAAACGAATTGGTAAATGATATTTAGAATTTAGATAACGGTTTAGTGTAAATGTTTTTTATATTTAGATTAAATAAATGAAAAAACTAGTAAACATTATTTTTTTATACCGTTTTCGCGTCAATTGTTTTATTTAGATTACATATATATAAATGAATTGGTAAATAATATTTAAATAACGGTTTAGTGTATATGTTTTTTTATATTTAGATTATATAAACAAATAAACTTGGATAAATCTTATCATATTATTGCATTATATTCTAAATTTTACATCATTTTCCTTATTTGAATGAAAAAATATCTAAATACGTCTAAAAACTCAGTAAAATATTCCAGAAGCTAAATATAAATATCACATGATTATGCTATACATAATCATTATTCATATTGAACATTAAAGTGAGTGAGATCGATACTTTATTGAGCGATGCCTAAAATAAATATCACCGAGAAGATATTAAAATAACTTTATCCTAATGTGATGATACGAAAATAAAATAGTTATCCTTTAAAGTGAAAATTTAGGAGTTCTCTTAGACTTTATATTCCCTAAATTGGGGCAAAATGACCCTATAATTCAACCAAAATAAAAAGAAATACTTTTTATAATGTGGTATTGAGTATTTGCTTGACTAAGACAAGTATGGTCGTATAAAACGATGCGTACTTCAGTTTAATAATTAACAAAATAATTATTTTAAAATATATATATTGTAGGTATATTACAATATTTAATTTATGATAGTTCAAACATTTTTGGTTGGGCCATAGAAGATTTAAAGGTGACGAACACAATTTGTGTTCAAAATATTATGAACCTTCCTTTAGAAATTTGAAAGAAAAAAAACGTTAATAAAAAGTAAAACGAACAAAAAGATGTTTTGGTTTTATTTATTATAGTTAGAAATGTAGATTGTTTTAGAAATAGTGAGGCAAATATAAAAGAAATATTATTGTTCGATATATAAAATAACATTCAAAAATCATAAAAGTATAAAAACAAATTCGAATACCTAAAATTATCGATATCATTCCCATCGATACCATTTCCCCTCGATATCTTTTCTCATCGATACTTTTCCACCTCGATACCTATCCCCTCGATACCGATCCCCTCGATACCTATCCCCTCGATGCTTTTCCTCCTCGATACCTATCCCCTCGATACCTATCCCCTCGATACTTTTCGTCCTCGATACCTATCCCCTCGATGCTTTTCCTCCTCGATACCTTTCCTCCTCGATACCTATCCCCTCGATACCTATCCCCTCGATACCTATCCCCTCGATACCTTTCCTCCTCGATACCTTTCCTCCTCGATACCTTTCCTCCTCGATACCTTTAAAAGTATACTTTATCTCCTCTATACCTATCCCCTCGATATCTTTCCTCCTCGATACCTTTCCTCCTCGATACCTTCAAAAGTATACTTTATCTCCTCTATACCTATCCCCTCGATACCTTTCCTCCTCGATACCTTTAAAAGTATTCTTTATCTCCTCTATACCTATCCCCTCGATATCTTTCCTCCTCGATACCTTTCCTCCTCGATACCTCTCCTCCTCTATACCTTTCCTCCTCGATACCTATCCTCTCGATACCTTTCTTCTCGATACCTTTCCTTCTCGATACCTACTCCCTCGATACCTTTCCTCCTAGATACCTTTCCTTCTCGATACCTTTCCTCCTCGATACCTTTCCTTCTCGATACCTATCCCCTCGATACCTTTCCTTCTCGATACCTTTCCCCTCGATACCTTTCCTCCTCGATACCTATAAGAGTATACTCTATCTCCAGTCTCCGTCAAGCACTCCATGCAATATACATTAAAGCTCTGGAACATCAAAAGAAAAACATGAAGTCAATATGAGACACAGAAACTGTATGTACAGAAACTGTATGTACAGAAACTGTATGTACAGAAACTGTATGTACAGAAACTGTATGTACAGAAACAGTATGTACAGAAACTGTATGTACAGGAACTGTATGTACAGAAACTGTATGTACAGGAACTGTATGTACAGGAACTGTATGTACAGAAACTGTATGTACAGAAACTGTATGTACAGAAACTGTATGTACAGGAACTGTATGTACAGGAACTGTATGTACAGAAACTGTATGTACAGGAACTGTATGTACAGGGACTGTATGTACAGAAACTGTATGTACAGAAACTGTATGTACAGGAACTGTATGTACAGAAACTGTATGTACAGAAACTGTATGTACAGGAACTGTATGTACAGGAACTGTATGTACAGAAACTGTATGTACAGGAACTGTATGTACAGAAACTGTATGTACAGGAACTGTATGTACAGGAACTGTATGTACAGGAACTGTATGTACAGGAACTGTATGTACAGGAACTGTATGTACAGGAACTGTATGTACAGGAACTGTATGTACAGGAACTGTATGTACAGTGAGGAGAAACTGTATGTACAGAAACTGTATACAGAAACTGTATGTACAGGAACTGTATACAGAAACTGTATGTACAGGAACTGTATGTACAGTGAGGAGAAACTGTATGTACAGTGAGGAGAAACTGTATGTACAGAAACTGTATACAGAAACTGTATACAGAAACTGTATACAGAAACTGTATACAGAAACTGTATACAGAAACTGTATGTACAGAAACTGTATGTACAGGAACAGTATGTACAGAAACTGTATGTACAGGAACTGTATGTACAGGAACTGTATGTACAGGAACTGTATGTACAGGAACTGTATGTACAGAAACTGAATCTACAGTGATTGACACTGTATATACATTATACAGTGATTGACACTGTAAATAGATTATACAGTGATTGACACTGTATATACATTATACAGTGATTGACACTGTATATACATTATACAGTGATTGACACTGTATATACATTATACAGGCTATAATTCACACTGTGTATTATGGCTAGAATTTCAACTATATATCGATACAAGAATTGACACTGTGGACACTGTAGATACAGGCTACATTACACACTGTAGGCTACAGTGTCTATTTGAAATAATTACCACTGAATATAGACAAGGAAGGCTGCAGTTGGAGCTGAAAACTTATATCTATAGGTCAAAATGTAAATAAATAACATTTACATCTCTCTAGGGTGAACATTTTTATGTTTTTTTAACAATTATCGCAGATGCGAGTGAATTAAATACCTGATGATAATTGCATGGGCTATTATTAAAGAAGCATTAAAATATTGAAATATATTCATTGTAGAAAGAATTAAAAAATAATTGTTATCCATAATATTTGCAACATTTCATGGACACCATTAAAATAACGAGTTAAATTATATTTTTTTTTTTCTTGTTCTCTCCACAATAAATATGTTTAAATATTTTGATGTTTTTTTATTAATAACCTACTGATTTAAATCCAGTATACAACACACATCATGTAATTGAAGCCGTACCCTACCTCTTGTTATAAATTACCCAAAACAAACACACGCTTAACTAGGCTATCAGACGACTAGTAAATCACCGTAACGTAAACCATAGATCTAACTAGGTTATTTTACTAGTAATGCACTAGGCTCTATCAACAAATACCTCTGTAACACGTGTGAAAACTAGGCAAGAAGGATTTATTCCTGGGATAATAAGGGACTATCCCAGGAAAGAAGAATTTATTTTTGTACAATTAAGGGAATAACCCAGGGATAAATCTTTCTTGCCTGGGATTTTCTCTTATTATCCCAGGAATAACTCCTTCTTGCCTAGGAAAGGATTTAAAGCACAAAAAATGGATTGAATTACAAACTGAATGATTTCAATTTAAATAAATGTATATACAATATTATTAAATTAAAGATATTTATATTTAAATATTTATTAAACGTTCAACTTCAAAAGAAAATTAAATACAAGGGACTGGAAGAAGCAGTCAGAAAGGAAAGTGGCTCCATGAGCAAAGTCACCTACCACCGGTCAGTGGTAAAGCTTATGAATGCAGAAAAGCTACTCCATAAACAAAATCACTTAACACAGTCGGTGACAATGCTCATGGATGCATAAAAGATACTCCATGAACATAATCACCTATCTTCAGTCAGTTACATTTGAATGAAACATTTACATAAAATATATATTTTATATTTTTTTATTTTTTTTTATTTTACATAAAATATATATTTTACATATTAAGTATAAATTAAAACATTTTCATCATTTCATCAGTTCATGTAATTTACACCAAATGAATAAAATAGGTATACGTTTCACAAAATGAAACATTTATTAGACTGGAAAAATGATATGTTTCTTCACAAAGTTTTAACCGAATGATAGGCAAAAAAGTTCCCCAACTCATTACCGACGTTACGGTTGAAGTAATTGTTACGTCGCTACCTAGGCTGAATATTTATAATCGGCTGATCGTTATTATTGTCTATTAATATTGATATTTTTTTTCTTTAAATATTTTTTTCTTTAAATATTTTTTTTTAAATAAATAAACAATTTTAGCATAATTCAAGACTTCGCTGGGGTTTATTATTGTGACTGTCCGACGAAAGCTGTGGTTTAAATGTATGATAAATTACGATCGAAATATCTTTTGATAATTTTACGTCATATCCTACTGTAATGAGTTACAATTTGTAGTGAGTTACAATCTGTAATGAGTTACAATCTGTAATGAGTTACAATCTGTAATGAGCTACAATCTGTAATGAGTTACAATCTGTAATGAGTTACAATCTGTAATGAGTTACAATCTGTAATGAGTTACAATCTGTAATGAGTTACAATCTGTAATAAGTTACAATCTGTAATGAGTTACAATCTGTAATGAGTTACAATCTGTAATGAGTTACAATCTGTAATGAGCTACAATCTGTAATGAGTTACAATCTGTAATGAGTTACAATCTGTAATGAGTTACAATCTGCAATGAGTTACAATCTGTAATGAGCTACAATCTGTAATGAGTTACAATCTGTAATGAGCTACAATCTGTAATGAGTTACAATCTGTAATGAGTTACAATCTGCAATGAGTTACAATCTGTAATGAGTTACAATCTGTAATGAGCTACAATCTGTAATGAGTTACAATCTGTAATGAGCTACAATCTGTAATGAGTTACAATCTGTAATGAGTTACAATCTGTAATGAGTTACAATCTGCAATGAGTTACAATCTGTAATGAGCTACAATCTGTAATGAGTTACAATCTGTAATGAGTTACAATCTGTAATGAGCTACAATCTGTAATGAGTTACAATCTGTAATGAGTTACAATCTGTAATGAGTTACAATCTGCAATGAGTTACAATCTGTAATGAGCTACAATCTGTAATGAGTTACAATCTGTAATGAGTTACAATCTGTAATGAGCTACAATCTGTAATGAGTTACAATCTGTAATGAGTTACAATCTGCAATGAGTTACAATCTGTAATGAGTTACAATCTGTAATGAGCTACAATCTGTAATGAGTTACAATCTGTAATGAGCTACAATCTGTAATGAGTTACAATCTGTAATGAGTTACAATCTGTAATGAGTTACAATCTGCAATGAGTTACAATCTGTAATGAGCTACAATCTGTAATGAGTTACAATCTGTAATGAGCTACAATCTGTAATGAGTTACAATCTGTAATGAGTTACAATCTACTGTAACTCATTCCTGCCGTTACAGTAAAACTTCTGATTTAAGAAGCAGTCGAGTTATGAAATGCACCTGAGTTAGTAAGTAGTTTCTATGTTTAAATTATAGAAAATTATATAAGTCAAGAATTGCGCCATAGTTATCCCTCAATGAGCATAGTTTTCTATGATTTCAATCATAGAAAACTATCTAGTGCACCTGAGATATGAAGTGGCTTTGAGAACCAATACTTCATAACTCAGGAGTTCCACTGTACTCTAAAACTATTACGTCACAGCGCTTAGAGGTCTAACGTCTATTTGCATCTAAATTAGAAGATTAACCTCTACGAGTGGAATAGAGGGCCATTTTCACTAGATGATTGGAACCGCTAGACAAACATTTCAGATATGCCAAATCATAAAAATTGATTAAAATAGTATATGACTCAATGGATCGTTTCAAACGTGCGTTTTTCAACACCGCAGAAAAAGCTCTTCTTAAAATATGTTCACACTTGCGTTTCTTTTTATCGCTGGAGGAAAAATCAAATTAAATTTTCACTTCAGCGACAAAAAAAAAACGAAAATGTGAACACATTTTAAAAAGAGCTTTCATCCGCGGTGTTAAAAGAACGCAAGTGGGAAACGAGTCTATGTAGACCACATTTTAACCCTTAATGTGCACATAGCAGACTAATGAGTTATGAATTCAAGTGCATTGAACTATCAGCAGATAGCACACTAATAATCATTATCGGGTGTACTCATTAAAACCCACTCTTACGATGGATCAAAAGGTTTGTGAACGCAAGCCTCGGTATCCAGTCTACCAATAATGATCTCTATCATTTGTATCCGAGATACTCTTGAGATACAAAAACGTGCGTAAGTGGAGGGGAGAAAAACGGTGCAAGAAAGATTGGGGGTATGGAGGGGGGGGGTGATTGGGGGTTAGGGGGAAGTAGTTATGTTAAATTATCATAATATTGGAATTCATCTTAAATACACTATACAAATTAATTGGTAGGTAATATGAAACTGGTAGAGAAAATATAGTATTCTACAGTGTCTACGCGCAGGCCTCTATCTACAGTGTCTACAGGCCTCTATCTACAGTGTCTACAGGCCTCTATATACAGTGTCTACAGGCCTCATCATCTACAGTGTCTACAGGCCTCTATCTACAGTGTCTACAGGCCTCATCATCTACAGTGTCTACAGGCCTCATCATCTACAGTGTCTACAGGCCTCATCATCTATAGTGTCTACAGGCCTCATCATCTGCAGTGTCTACAGACCTCTATCTACAGTGTCTACAGGCCTCATCATCTACAGTGTCTACAGGCCTCATCATCTACAGTGTCTACAGGCCTCATCATCTACAGTGTCTACAGGCCTCATCATCTATAGTGTCTACAGGCCTCATCATCTACAGTGTCTACAGACCTCTATCTACAGTGTCTACAGGCCTCATCATCTACAGTGTCTACAGGCCTCATCATCTACAGTGTGTACAGGCCTCATCATCTACAGTGTCTACAGGTTTCATCATCTACAGTGTCAACAGGCCTCATCATCTAGAGTGTCTACAGGTCTCATCATCTACAGTGTCTACAGGCCTCATCATCTACAGTGTCTACAGGCCTCATCATCTACAGTGTCTACAGGCCTCTATCTACAGTGTCTACAGGCCTCATCATCTACAGTGTCTCCAGGCCTCATCATCTACAGTGTCTACAGGCCTCATCATCTATAGTGTCTACAGGCCTCATCATCTACAGTGTCTACAGGCCTCATCATCTACAGTGTCTACAGGCCTCATCATCTACAGTGTCTACAGGCCTCTATCTACAGTGTCTACTGGCCTCATCATCTACTGTGTCTACAGGCCTCATCATCTGCAGTGTCTACAGGTCTCATCATCTACAGTGTCTACAGGCCTCATCATCTACAGGTCTCATCATCTACAGTGTCTACAGGCCTCATCATCTACAGGTCTCATCATCTACAGTGTCTACAGGCCTCATCATCTACAGTGTCTAAAGGCCTCATCATCTACAGTGTCTACAGGCCTCATCATCTACAGTGTCTACAGGCCTCATCATCTACAGAGTCTAAAGGCCTCATTATTTACAGTGTCTACAGGCCTCATCATCTACAGTGTCTACAGGTCTCATCATCTACAGAGTCTAAAGGCCTCATCATCTACAATGTCTACAGGCCTCATCATATACAGTGTCTACAGGCCTCATCATCTACAGAGTCTAAAGGCCTCATCATTTTCAGTGTCTACAGGCCTCATCATCTACAGAGTCTAAAGGCCTCATCATCTACAGTGTCTACAGGCCTCATCATCTACAGTGTCTACAGGCCTCATCATCTACAGTGTCTACAGGCCTCATCATCTACAGTGTCTACAGGCCTCATCATCTACAATGTCTACAGACCTCATCATCTACAGTGTCTACAGACCTCATCATCTGCATTGTCTACAGGCCTCATCATCTACAGTGTCTACAGGCCTCTCCATCTACAGTGTCTACAGGCCTCATCATCTACAGTGTCTACAGGCCTCATCATCTGCATTGTCTACAGGCCTCATCATCTACAGTGTCTACAGGCCTCATCATCTACAGAGTCTAAAGGCCTCATCATCTACAGTGTACCGTTCTTGCTTTTTACAGGGTTTTATTCACGTTGCCGCTCATTCACAATCGACATAAGCTATCTAAGAGCACACGCTTCAATATCCTAATGTGACTTTGCCATAAGCAAGTTATGGCTACTCGCATGGCCAATGATGGCGAATAATGGACAGGGAATGTCCTATTCAACTGATTGAACTTTGAGTGCTTCTTGATGCTGTAGGAATAAAATTGTCCTCATTGCTGGAGTAGATTCTTTTTCTTTCGCTGTTCCAATAGAATTACAGACAACGCTGCTTTATATTACTGAGAAAAGAATATTAGGAGAGAAAGTTATGGTGGGGCCATAGAAGATTAGGAGAGAAAGTTATGGTGGGGCCATAGGAGATTAAGAAGGGCCTTATTTAATCTTCTAGGTTTCAGAAACCAGCCACCAAAATACTGATATTAATATGCGTTATATTTTCATACATCATAATTCTTACTTAAGAAATTCAACAAAAATATGAACATTTTTAAAAATGTAATTCATTTTTCTTTTAATTAAATTTTTTGGATCCACTTCTATTCAAATTAACTATTTTTTTTAATTATTTTTTTGATAACAATAATCAGAGGGGTGTGCAAGAGCTGCCTTCACAGCTCCACAAATATTACAATGCAAGGATTTGCATGTCACTGTGGTTACGCAAGCAGATCACTGTAGTCACTGCAAGCAGATCACTGTGATCACTGCAATTAGATCACTGTGGTTACTGCAATTAGATCACTGTGGTTACTGCAAGTAGATCACTGTGGTTACTGCAATTAGATCACTGTGGTTACTGCAATTAGATCACTGTGGTTACTGCAAGTAGATCACTGTAGTTACTGCAATTAGATCACTGTGGTTACTGCAAGTAGATCACTGTGGTTACTGCAATTAGATCACTGTGGTTACTGCAAGTAGATCACTGTGGTTACTGCAAATAGATCACTGTGGTTACTGCAATTAGATCACTGTGGTTACTGCGAGTAGATCACTGTGATCACTGCAATTAGATCACTGTGGTTACTGCGAGTAGATCATTGTGATCACTGCAAGTAGATCACTGTGGTTACTGCAAGTAGATCACTGTGATCACTGCAATTAGATCACTGTGGTTACTGCGAGTAGATCATTGTGGTCACTGCAATTAGATCACTGTGGTTACTGCGAGTAGATCACTGTGATCACTGCAATTAGATCACTGTGGTTACTGCGAGTAGATCACTGTGATCACTGCGAGTAGATCACTGTGATCACTGCAATTAGATCACTGCAGTCACTGCAAGCAGATCACTGTGATCACTGCAGTGACTCATTAGCAGTGACTATATACCCTAATTAATTATATTCCTTTTCAATAGGTAGAACAAATACTGGCTTGTGATTGGCTAATAGAAGGCCCTGAATCAACCAATCACAAACAAGGAAAATTAATTGAGTTACATGGACAATTTGCAACGTTTCGGTATAATAAGTTCATATAGTTATAATAATTATAACTTAAGTAATCAGTTGCACCGTGAATACAATAAAGTCCTTTAATATATTTTATTTCAATAGTGATTTATAATAGATAGATGAATAAATATTCAAAAAATATTCTTAAATGAAATCATTTGAAGTGAATTATATAATATACAAATTTATTCACGGTCAGGTTTTCGAAAATAGAAGGCATTACATTCAATATGCCAGGCCATGTCTCTCTAGCAGGCATTAAAATTCACTGCACAGGCCTTGTCTCTGTAGAAAGCATTACCATTCACTGTACAGGCCATGTCTCTGTAGAAGGCATTACCATTCACTGTACAGGCCATGTCTCTTTAGCAGGCATTACAATTCACTGTACAGGCCATGTCTCTCTAGAAGGCATTACCATTCACTGTACAGGCCATGTCTCTTTAGCAGGCATTACAATTCACTGTACAGGCCATGTCTCTCTAGAAGGCATTACCATTCACTGTACAGGCCATGTCTCTCTAGATGGCATTACCATTCACTGTACAGGCCATGTCTCTCTAGAAGGCATTACCATTAACTGTACAGGCCGTGTCTCTCTAGCAGGCATCACATCGCAATAAATACTGGCTCTAGAGTGCATATATTCGCTATTATTGCACCGTATTTCCTATCCACAATTGTTACGGGCAAATAAAGAATGCAGGAAGGGCCAATTTTATTCACAACTTGAAAAATGCAACGGAATGATGAATATTTGAATTGTTATATAATAAAGGTACTTATGAGAACATCATTATCACAGGAATACTATTAAAAACATTATAAACGTTATTGTTATCACCATAACAAACGTTATTATTATCACCATAACAAAGGTTATTGTTATCACCATAACAAACGTTATTGTTTTAACCATAACAAACGTTATTGTTTTAACCATAACAAAGGTTATTGTTATCACCATAACAGGCATCGCGATAACAATGTCTTATTATTACTATATTAATAACTATTTTGTATCCCCAATCAGTAGCTCTATATGATGGATTAGTTATTATTATGAGTAGAGTAATAATTAATGGAGATATGATGGATTAGTTATTATTATGAGTAGAGCAATAATTAATGGAGATATGATGGATTAGTTATTATTATGAGTAGAGTAATAATTAATGGAGATATGATGGATTCGTTATTATTGTGAGTAGAGTAATAATTAATGGAGATATGATGGATTAGTCATTATTATGAGTAGTGTAATAATTAATGGAGATATGATGGATTAGTTATTATTATGAGTAGAGTAATAATTAATGGAGATATGATGGATTAGTCATTATTATGAGTAGTGTAATAATTAATGGAGATATGATGGATTAGTTATTATTATGAGTAGAGTGATAATTAATGGAGATATGATGGATTAGTTATTATTATGAGTAGAGTGATAATTAATGGAGATATGATGGATTAGTTATTATTATGAGTAGAGTGATAATTAATGGAGATATGATGGATTAGTCATTATTATGAGTAGTGTAATAATTAATGGAGATATGATGGATTAGTTATTATTATGAGTAGAGTGATAATTAATGGAGATATGATGGATTAGTTATTATTATGAGTAGTGTAATAATTAATGGAGATATGATGGATTAGTTATTATTATGAGTAGAGTTATAATTAATGGAGATATGATGGATTAGTTATTATTATGAGTAGAGTAATAATTAATGGAGATATGATGGATTAGTTATTATTATGAGTAGAGTAATAATTAATGGAGATATGATGGATTAGTTATTATTATGAGTAGTGTAATAATTAATGGAGATATGATGGATTAGTTATTATTATGAGTAGAGTAATAATTAATGGAGATATGATGGATTAGTTATTATTATGAGTAGTGTAATAATTAATGGAGATATGATGGATTAGTTATTATTATGAGTAGTGTAATAATTAATGGAGATATGATGGATTAGTCATTATTATGAGTAGAGTAATAATTAATGGAGATATGATGGATTAGTTATTATTATGAGTAGATTAATAATTAATGGAGATATGATGGATTAGTTATTATTGTGAGTAGAGTAATAATTAATGGAGATATGATGGATTAGTCATTATTATGAGTAGAGTAATAATTAATGGAGATATGATGGATTAGTTATTATTATGAGTAGAGTAATAATTAATGGAGATATGATGGATTAGTTATTATTATGAGTAGAGTAATAATTAATGGAGATATGATGGATTCGTTATTATTGTGAGTAGAGTAATAATTAATGGAGATATGATGGATTAGTCATTATTATGAGTAGTGTAATAATTAATGGAGATATGATGGATTAGTTATTATTATGAGTAGAGTAATAATTAATGGAGATATGATGGATTAGTTATTATTATGAGTAGATTAATAATTAATGGAGATATGATGGATTAGTCATTATTATGAGTAGTGTAATAATTAATGGAGATATGATGGATTAGTTATTATTATGAGTAGAGTGATAATTAATGGAGATATGATGGATTAGTTATTATTATGAGTAGAGTGATAATTAATGGAGATATGATGGATTAGTAATTATTATGAGTAGAGTGATAATTAATGGAGATATGATGGATTAGTCATTATTATGAGTAGTGTAATAATTAATGGAGATATGATGGATTAGTTATTATTATGAGTAGAGTGATAATTAATGGAGATATGGTGGATTAGTTATTATTATGAGTAGTGTAATAATTAATGGAGATATGATGGATTAGTTATTATTATGAGTAGAGTGATAATTAATGGAGATATGATGGATTAGTTATTATTATGAGTAGTGTAATAATTAATGGAGATATGATGGATTAGTCATTATTATGAGTAGAGTAATAATTAATGGAGATATGATGGATTAGTTATTATTATGAGTAGATTAATAATTAATGGAGATATGATGGATTAGTTATTATTGTGAGTAGAGTAATAATTAATGGAGATATGATGGATTAGTCATTATTATGAGTAGAGTAATAATTAATGGAGATATGATGGATTAGTCATTATTATGAGTAGAGTAATAATTAATGGAGATATGATGGATTAGTTATTATTATGAGTAGAGTAATAATTAATGGAGATATGATGGATTAGTTATTATTATGAGTAGAGTAATAATTAATGGAGATATGATGGATTCGTTATTATTGTGAGTAGAGTAATAATTAATGGAGATATGATGGATTAGTCATTATTATGAGTAGTGTAATAATTAATGGAGATATGATGGATTAGTTATTATTATGAGTAGAGTAATAATTAATGGAGATATGATGGATTAGTCATTATTATGAGTAGTGTAATAATTAATGGAGATATGATGGATTAGTTATTATTATGAGTAGAGTGATAATTAATGGAGATATGATGGATTAATTATTATTATGAGTAGAGTGATAATTAATGGAGATATGATGGATTAGTTATTATTATGAGTAGAGTGATAATTAATGGAGATATGATGGATTAGTCATTATTATGAGTAGTGTAATAATTAATGGAGATATGATGGATTAGTTATTATTATGAGTAGAGTGATAATTAATGGAGATATGATGGATTAGTTATTATTATGAGTAGTGTAATAATTAATGGAGATATGATGGATTAGTTATTATTATGAGTAGAGTGATAATTAATGGAGATATGATGGATTCGTTATTATTATGAGTAGTGTAATAATTAATGAAGATATGATGGATTAGTTATTATTATGAGTAGAGTAATAATTAATGGAGATATGATGGATTAGTCATTATTATGAGTAGTGTAATAATTAATGGAGATATGATGGATTAGTTATTATTATGAGTAGAGTGATAATTAATGGAGATATGATGGATTAGTTATTATTATGAGTAGAGTAATAATTAATGGAGATATGATGGATTAATTATTATTATGAGTAGTGTAATAATTAATGGAGATATGATGGATTAGTTATTATTTTTTGAGAATTTTAATCAAACCCACTATTATTATTAATTAATGATATATTATTAGCCATGTATCATTAATTATGTGTCACCTTCAAAATATCTAAAAATACCTATTTTTATATTGGTACTATTTTTCATCAATAAAAATATTGTGAAAAAATTATAATAATGAAAAATTATTCCTAACTTCACTAATCATTCATTTCATACAATCATAATTAAAATATAGTTATCATTATTTTAAAAGGAAAAAATATTAACTAATATCAATAACTAGTGTACATTCCCGTTAAAAATAACGGGTCTTTATCATCAACAATTTATTATC